>CANNZV010003122.1:33118-105401 GCA_947561585.1 Caprella mutica | reverse complement strand
CTGGAGACATTCAATTGCAAATGGCGAGAAATATCTATTTTTCTCCTATGCTGCAATGTTATTTTGGAGAGTATTTATGATAATTAGCTATATCATTTTGGAGAGACAAATGGAGAGTTTGTGAGACATACTATTTTACTTGGAATGTGAAGTTTATCAGGCAAACATTGAGGCTTTGAAATTATCCGACTACAATTTTCTAATTAATTCCTATGTTTATATGTAATTATTGTAGAGTATTTTAAGATTTTTGCCATTTTGGAGAGAAATTTGAAAAGTTTTGGAGAGAAATTGCCCAAAAAATTGAATATCTGGAGACTGATTGTGCATGCTTTCCAGGTAATAAAGCATGTCCAAGACGAATGTGACAATTATTTTGAGTCCTTTTGCAAATGGTGAGAAATATCTAATTTTCTTAGATATTTAACAAATACAATGTTATTTTGGAGAGTATTTATGATAATTTGACCATTTTGTTCTCAAGAGAAAAATTTGGTGATTTTTGGAAAGAGTTGACTGGAGAGACAAATGTAGAGTTTATGAGCCATACTATTTTACTTGGCATGCTTGATGCTTTGCAGACTGGGTGCCCAAAATTCACTGACTTTTTCAAAAAGCTGAAAAAATCCACCAATAACTTGGCTGATCCACCAACATTTTCCTAACTTTTCCACAGAAAATTTATGGTAATATAGGAATTAATAGTTAAAAATCTCCTGATTTTTCCAGAATAGCAGCACAAAATATTTTTTTGAATATACTTATATTTAATATCATTTTTTCTTAATTTATTAGAGGCACACTATTAATTATAAATTACCTGTATCTATAATACAAACAGGCACAGATTAAATTGAAGTTTTTAATTTCCTATGTATTACTGAAGAATTGAAAACTTTGAACAAACTCGTATTTACATTGAAATTACTCAAACATTATATATTTTTTACATGAATCTGTGATGTAGTTTTTTGTATCCGTTTGTTTGTTGTACTGCACACTTCACGTTTGTTTAAATACCTGTCAGGGGGCTCGGATGTGTATCTATTGGATAAATACATATATAGAATATTTCCATTTCCAAGATATTTTCCATTTATTACTTCAATACTGATGTATGTGTAATGGGGGCTGTGCCCACCTACCCCATTCCTTGCTATAAATTATTATTATTAAGTATATTGCTGAGTTCCATAAATCTTAATGACCTAATTTTCATTTCATTTTATCAACTTGGTATCTATAAAAAATATTTTGCGACGCTATTCTGGGAAAGACCCCAGTCTGGAATTTAGTGAGGAGATTCCAGGTAATAAAAAATGTCCAGACTCGCCATTTTATAGGCTAGTTTGTGACAGTTATTTTGAGCCCTTCAATTACAAATAGAGAGAAATATCTAATTTTCTCCTATGCTACAATGGTATTTTGGAGATAATTTGATCGTTATAGAGAGGAATTTATTCATTTTTGGAAAGAGCTGGAGAGACAAATGCTGCCGAGTAAAATAGCAGAGCTCATAAACTCTCCATTTGTCTCTCCAAAAATAACCAGATTTCTCTCCAAAATGATCATTAGAATTAGGTTAAATAACAGTGGGTTAACAACGTTAAGACATAGAGTTTATTTAAAGAGTAAATATGTTATACAATTAGAAGTCTATGGAGAGATGAGTGGAACTCATCTCTCACTGAGTAATGTTCAAGCCAGACTGCCTTCAGAAACTACAAGACAGGGTATTTAACCCTCGACGGAAGTGTGATCGACTTTAGACCTTATGTCCGTTTCTCATTAAAAGTAATACATGGTTATTGAAACAATAGGTAATTTAATATAGCTGAGCTAGTCTAACAGGAAGTTAACATTAAATATATAACGAGTGTGTAATACATTTAACTAAAATTTCAACACTCCTCCTCACACGACATTATATATTTTTCATACCTATTAATTTAACAAATTTGGTAAATCTATCAATAGGCAACGGTTTAGTGAATATGTCAGCAAGCATAGTTTCACTTACAAAAAAGAAATATTTTTCAAGCCGTTCTTAGTGTTTAATATGTCAGACGATCCATTAAAAAAAAAACAATGAACAACAATTTACATAGGAAATGAATTATTCTAAATTTAAAGACATAAATCCCATTTTAATCAATCCTAAAATTCAAAACATTAAAACTCAAATTGAAAAATTCTGAAATTCAAATTGAACAATCATAAACATCAAACCTATAACTGCAAGAATTTTAAACATTTATTAATGGTTTAATTCTATTTCAAATAATTCCTTTCTTCCCCTCTTTTTATTTCTGAATGTCGATATTAAATAGAGTCTTCAGAAATCCAAAAAAAAAATATACTATGTATATAAAATATTTCAAACTTACATATAACATAAAAAATAGTATGAATACACATCAAAACTGAACTTAACATATTGTGACATTTTTGCTTTAAACAATCAATAATTTTATTTCAATTTAACTTGTAAAAATTAACATTGATTAACAATCATGCAATTAAAATTAACATCCTTCCGTTAAAAAATAGAATTTTTTTTTTTTTAATTATTTTTTTTGAATAAAATTTACTATTAAATTCTTTCTTCAGAAAAATTTAAAGTTCGTTTAATATTTTACTGCAAATTAGTTATAGATATAACCATTTCATTTATGTATATTAATTTAAAAATATCTCATTCCTGCAAATTCCTAATTTATTTTGACTCTAAAATTTTCTAATCATCAAAATCTAATTAGTATTTCAAAATGAAAAAATATTTATTGCTAAATATTCACTTCTAAATATTCACAAATATTCACAGTATGAATATCAATTCATCTGTATTCAATTCATATGCTCACCTAATAGACCGCGTACTTCTATTAAGTAAACATGCTGAGTCATCAATTAAAATAATAATTAAATGCTGTGTCGGTAGTTTTTGTTACGATTCAAAGATTAATCTGCTGATCATTAAAAAGCAATAAAAATTCTATCTAACTACTATCCAAAAGACTAATTTCAATTAATTTGAGAATTCACTTCACAAATGCTGAAGCAAGTTGTACACCGGTGCAAGAACCGTAGAGGCGAAAGTTAACTAAACCTACCACTAGACTTTTAGCAACTTAACACTACCACTTTCTTGTGTAGCTATTTACAAACAAACAAGTCTTTACTTATTTTACTTCTTGTAGTTGTAGTTCCCATAGCCACCACAAGTATGTGGAGTTGCTCCAGCTTTGCTGGGGCGTTTGTCCGGTTTGTTGTCCATAGCCACTCCAAGTACCGGCAGCTTGTCCAGTGGTTGCGGCACTCCAACCGCCCGGTGCCTGTTGTCCGCAGTTGCCGTAAGAGGTTTGGGTTGGCGGTGTCTGTTGCTGCTGTGCATAGTAATTCTGCTGCTGTCCATAGTACCCCCCACTGTTCCAAGTACCGTATCCTCCTCCTTGCTGGGTGTATCCAGATTGGGGTAGCTCTTGGATGAGTAGCTGTTACCCCCATAGCCCCCTGAACCGTAACCACTGCTGCTGGAGTTATCGCCCTGTTGATGTCTGTTTCCGTCTAGGGGAACAATCCCCGGTAACTTATTTGAAGACATGTTTTCAAAGTATTTATTATCTTTCAATACTTAACAAACATAAACAAACAAACCAGTTAAATTGATTTACTGTTTGACTGAATTGATGTTTTAAAATTATTCTAATTCATAAGAATAACTTCACTGAATATAATTACTAATATTCAATTGGAACAGCAACACAAGTATTAGTTCGCAAGAACCTTTTGTTGAAAGTATTTACTATCATTCAATACTTAACAAACATAAACAACCAATGCAGTTAAATTGATTTACTGTTTAACTGAATTGATGTTTTAAAATTATTCTAATTCATAAGAATAACTTCACTGAATATAATTACTAATATTCAAGTGGAACAGCAACACAAGTATTAGTTCGCAAGAACCTTTTGTTGAAAGTATTTACTATCATTCAATACTTAACAAACATAAACAACCAATGCAGTTAAATTGATTTACTGTTTAACTGAATTGATGTTTTAAAATTATTCTAATTCATAAGAATAACTTCACTGAATATAATTACTAATATTCAATTGGAACAGCAACACAAGTATTAGTTCACAAGAACCTTTTGTTGAAAGTATTTACTATCATTCAATACTTAACAAACATAAACAACCAATGCAGTTAAATTGATTTACTGTTTAACTGAATTGATGTTTTAACATTATTCTAATTCATAAGAATAATTTCACTGAATATAATTATTACTATTTAATTGGAACAGTAACACAAGTCTTAGTTCGCAAGAACCTTTTGTTGAAAGACTGTTTACCAAAGGATAAGGTCACAGATTTAAAGGTAATTTGTGACCTCTCTTGACACCTCTTCCGCACAAATACTAAATAACTATATTATAAACAAGTGCATTTTTCGCTAGAGTAATCATTATACTTGACCTCATTAGCGCGTTAACACGATATGCTTACGCAAGCGTTTTGAGTGATATGTTTCATATAGGTTAACACTTTTTTCACAGCACTTCGTTTTTATTACTATTATAAACTTCTAATTTGTTTAAACATAATTTGATTTATAAACTCTTATCGTTCACTGGGCCCATAACCTGTTAGAATTAGGTTAAATAACAGTGGGTTAACAACGTTAAGACATAGAGTTTATTTAAAGAGTAAATATGTTATACAATTAGAAGTCTATGGAGAGATGAGTGGAACTCATCTCTCACTGAGTAATGTTCAAGCCAGACTGCCTTCAGAAACTACAAGACAGGGTATTTAACCCTCGACGGAAGTGTGATCGACTTTAGACCTTATGTCCGTTTCTCATTAAAAGTAATACATGGTTATTGAAACAATAGGTAATTTAATATAGCTGAGCTAGTCTAACAGGAAGTTAACATTAAATATATTACGAGTGTGTAATACATTTAACTAAAATTTCAACAATTATAATAAATTCTCCAAAATAAAATTGTAGCACAGGAAAAATATATTCCTCACCATTTGCAATTGAAGGGCTCAAAATAACTGTCACAAACTCGCCATTATAATGGCGAGTTTGGAACTTTAAGAATGCTTTATTACCTGAACAAATGAGAGTTTATAAGCCATATTATTTCACTTGGAAGAAATTGTGTATAAGCTAATTCCTATGTTACCATTAATTTATGCAAGGGGCCACTCTGAAAAGTACCTTAGGCAAGCAGATGAATTGTAGAGGCTAAATGCTGCCATGTAGAATTGAATTTCTAAATACTAATAATCTCAATATAGCTAGTTATTTATTTTGTCAATATCATACACTAATATCTGCTTTTATTTTTCAGATTTAAAGAAGGAAGAAGAACTATCTCACAATGCCTCAGAATGAATATATGGAGCTTCATCGGAAGCGGTTCGGTCGCCGCTTCGATCACGATGAAGTCACACGTAAAAAGGAGGCGAGACAGGTTAAGAAGGACTCTAAAACGGCACAGAAGCTGATAGGTATCAGAGCCAAACTGTTTGCAGAAAAGAGACGTAAGGAGAAGATCCAAATGAAAAAACAAATCAAAGCACATCAAGAAAAGTTGGCAAAGAACAAAGCACCAGAAGAGGTACCGGAAGGAGCTATCCCAACCTTCTTGCTTGATCGTGAGGGTCAGAACAGAGCGAAGGTCTTGTCAAATATGGTAAAACAGAAGAGGAAAGAGAAGCAAGGTAAATGGTCTGTTCCACTTCCCAAAGTCAGAGCACAGTCAGATGCTGAGGTCTTCAAAGAGGTTAAATCAGGAAAGAGAAAGAACAAAAGCTGGAAGAGAATGGTCACCAAAGTCACTTTTGTTGGTGATAGCTTCACACGAAAGGCACCCAAGTACGAGAGGTTCATCCGTCCCATGGCCCTTAGGCAAAACAAAGCCCACGTCACCCACCCAGAACTTAAAGCCACTTTCCATTTACCCATCATTGGTGTTAAGAAGAACCCTAACTCTGTAATGTACACATCACTTGGTGTCATCACCAAAGGTACCGTCATAGAAGTCAACATCAGTGAATTAGGTCTGGTAACTCAGACGGGTAAAGTAGTTTGGGGAAAATATGCTCAAGTAACCAATAATCCAGAAAATGATGGCTGCATCAATGCTCTGTTGTTAGTGTAAAGATTTTGAAATGGACTAAACTGATTTTATTATGAATAATATGACAGAGAAAGTTTTATCAACATGATGGAGGAAACTAAAGAGTATATTTCAATTACTTTTCTTTATAAATTAGGTAGCTATTTTGTTAAGAATAATAGCTGAATGTATCCACTGTCATCTATTGAATATCTGTGCCTGAAACTGTCATCAACTCTCATAAAACTGAACCTTATTTTTAATGTTTCAATTTCCTTCCAATTTAGTTTCAAAGTAACTATGGTAAGAGAATTTTAGATTTCTGTTTTACTAATTCTTAGTCTTTTTTTTTGTTCATATTGAAGGGAAAGGTGGGTCTCTTCATCCCTAAACTGTTGTAATTTGGATTGTCTTTTCAACATTCATTTTAATTTTTTAATGCAACTTGCAATTTTATGAGAATTGAGTTGTGCTTTTTAACTAAGATTTTTTTTATAATGGATAATCCTATTAAGTTTAATTTTCTATCACCTCTTCATTTGGCTCCTTTTTTAACATATTACTTTAGTTTTTAAGAATAATTTCAGGAATTCAATTTTTAATTAGTACGGATAGCCTGAGATGGGTAAATGATTAGTTTCGTGAATGAAGGCAAAGGACTGACCAGTTATATAGTTTAAATGAGTAAAATAGAGATAGGTATCTCTTAAGAAGATTACGATTTTACTGAATAATTAAAAAAGATTCTTTGCACAATTCCAGTAAGAATCGAAAGAGAATAATTCAGCTTTTAAGGAAAGTTCCGAATTATTGGATGGTTCCTCATTCTCAATTATGTAGAGAATTATAAAATATATAATGCTTGTTATTTACCTTTTAATTTAATTGGTATCCGCGGTACGATCTTTTACCTATCATAGATACCAATAAAAAGAAGTAATTTATATTTCTGTTTAACATCATCGAAAATGTGGAACCGTCAGATAAATCTAAATTTAGGTATCTTGGTTCATTAAGGCCTGCATTATTAATATATTTGTAATTACCTCAGCAGTGATCCAGGTAGGTACCTAATAGAGGGAGAGAAATGGGGCGGAGCTTAGCTCTTCTCACAATACCTACCTAGTTCAAACTGTTAATGGGGGTTGATTTTATGAACAATATTTTAATTTCTATTAATTGTATAGAATCTCATTAAAAATTTAAGTTGAAATAAATTTGCTATACCTAGGTCATCCTTAGCATTCACAGACCTACAATATTTGATATAATTCTTCTAACTGGCTAAAATAAATACCTAGGTAAAACAAAGAAAACTAATTTATGAAATTATAAAACATGTTCTACTACCCTACATTAAACTCATCTAAACTATGATTTTCGAGGTACCTAATTTTCGGGAGGAATTAAAAACCTACCTTTGTGCCGCTGAAATATGAACTTTGATTATCATTTTCACTGAACAATTTTTTTGAAATAGCTAAAAAAAGAGAGAATATTTTTATATAACTAAAAGGATATTCAATTTTATTGGAAAAATGTAAAATTATTCACATTTAAGAACCAATTCAAACCTTTATATGTTATGTATATTATATTAACAAATAATACTGTACTTAGCCTGATGGTATCAAACTATTTATTTCCAAAACAAATGGATAAATAGTAACAGCAATTGAAAGTAAGAAAAACGCATAAATTACAGAGAGCTGTCGCTAGTCGCACTGGAAAAATCAAATTTGTTTGAATGCTGAAGAGGTTCTGACGACTTAGTACCTATTCTGAAGACTAAATGTTTGCCACTGTAACCACTCTCATTGGAAAGTACCGAGTTCGATTTTCGTCGTCAGTGCGAAAAGTCACTCGAATACTCCTTCATAGTAACTGTAGTCTTAGAAAGGCAAGGGGTAGGTAGGTATGCAAGAAAAATAATTTTAAGAACCACCAAGCTAAAGCCAACACCTTGCATCTCATCATAAAGCAATAGAATATCTGATGGAAAAATGAAACAATGAGGAAAAAACTAGTCTCATAAATGAGATTTATATGAAGGTTATTAATTGACAGCAATACTGGAAAATATGCTGTGTGTTACCTAGAACAATTTTTACTGATTTGCAGAAACATTAAATAATTACAATTGAAAAAAAAAGTGTCCATGTAAAGACAATCAAATCAAAATCCTTGATCATGCAGTTGAATTATTTACCTGGAATGCCATCATCAAAATTAACAAACATAAATTTTAACTATCATTAATGATCTAAGTATGATGATCCTACTAATAAAACTTAGCAAGTTCAGTCATAAAGGCATAAAATTGACAAAATAAATACAATATGGTACAACCTACAGCCTAAATAAATATTATCAATGGTTATCTAATTAGTAGGGTTGTGAGTTTGTGACCATATGCATTTAAAATCATAGATTCTGAAAATGTTATAAACGGAGAGAATTAAAGAGTATTGAATGGTTCTACACCAGCGGTATATAGTATTCGATACCATTTCATTTCGTCTGTGATATTAAGATCTATGATCTAAAAGGCATAGAAGAGTCAACTGTTTGAAACATAAAATAAACTGGAAGTGCTAAATCACACTAAAATAACCTGATTAGCTACTTCAAAAGCACAGTTCTCTTGGTGGAGGCATAGTGGGAATATAAGTGAACTTTTCACTCTCGTACTGCTGTCTATCAGCAGCAGATAGTTTATCAAGAGGTGTGTACAGGGCGTCTGACCCTGCCTTGGTTGAGCCTGTAGGTTGAGTTTTACCAGCACCTTGCTGACTGGTTGATCCAAATATAGATTGTGAAGAACTGGTAGTTTGTGGTTGACTGGTTGATCCAAATATAGATTGTGAAGAACTGGTAGCTTGTGGTTGATTTGATCCAAATAATGATTGTGGCTGAGAACTAGTTACTGTTTGTGGTTGATTGGATCCAAAAATTGATGGTTGTGAACTAGTTACTGTTTGTGGTTGATTGGATCCAAAAATTGATGGTTGTGAGCTAGTTGCAGTTTGTGGTTGACTGGATCCAAAAATTGATGGTTGTGAGCTAGTTACTGTTTGTGGTTGATTGGATCCAAAAATTGATGGTTGTGAGCTAGTTGCAGTTTGTGGTTGACTGGTTCCAAATATTGATGGTTGTGAGCTAGTTGCAGTTTGTGGTTGACTGGTTCCAAATATTGATGGTTGTGAGCTAGTTGCCGTTTGTGGTTGACTGGTTCCAAATAGAGATTGTGGTTGTGAAGTTCCGGTTGAACCAAAGAGACTTGGTTGCGTGGCTGATGTTGACAAGTTGCTGCTTCCACCAAATAATGATGCTGGTTGGGCTTGTGGAACTGCTGCAGAATTACCAAATAGGGATCCACTTTGCTGTTGATTGCTGGTTGTATTTCCACCAAATAAACTACCACTTTGTTGATTAGAAGAACCGAAAATAGAACTTTGAGCTGCACCACCAAAGGCAGAAGACTGATTTGATGTGGCTTGTACTGAAGTGAATGCACCTGACCCTCCAAAACTACTGGTAGAACTACCAAAAACGGCCCCACCACCAAATGTGCTACCTGTAGAGCTTGCACCTGTTCCTCCAAAAGCTGTAGTACCCATAGAAGCAGATCCTCCAAATACACTATTGGTAGCACTTCCACCACCAAAAAGACTGGTACCTGCTTGGGGAGCACCAGAACCAAACAAGGAACTGGTCTGTCCTCCACCAAACGTTGACCCAGAAGTAATGGCCGAACCTGTTCCAAAACCAGACGCAGCTTGGACAGTAGGGTTGTTTGATCCGAAGATACCACCAGAACCACTAGAAGATGATTGAGCACCACCGAACACTGACTGACTGGTTGTGGCTCCAAATAAACTGTTAGATGAATTGCCTCCACCAAACACGGAGCTTGAAGAGGACTGAGCTCCACCGAAGACGGAGTTTCCAGTCGTAGCTCCGAATGCAGACCCAGAAACTGGTTTGTTCAACAGAACATTTGTTGAAACGTTTGGATTCTTATAGAATACATCTCTCTGGAAAAAAATTATAATTTAGTATGAAAAATATAGAAAGAATTTGATATTTTACTATTACACAAACATTTTTAGTAATCTTTATGTCAAGGGATTTCGGACTCCCGGACACAAATTTTGACTTACCAAGAGCTGTAAAGTTTCATTAGTATTGGAACGAAGGGCATCACGCAGCTGTTTGTGTTTAGTTTCTTTTTCATTCAACATCTTTTGCTGAAATAGACAACTTTAATGAATTACAATGTTTTTTTAACATATAAATAAAACAAACAGCTATTGTTGAATTACTCAATTATAATCTAATAAAAGGGTGTATTATTTCCCCACGATTCAACTGAATTGAATACTAATTTTGAATTGAATTTTGCTCACATATTCCTGCAGACCGTTGGCCTCTGTCTTGGACTGGTAGGCTGCAATTCTGAGTTCCTCAGGGGAAGTGTCTTCAAAACCGGGGAACAGAGGATAGTCTTTGAGGGGCGAGAGAGCTGATAACTGCCACTGACCAGTCTTCTCCCACGTTGTCATTTCACATGCAACTTGCTTCCTAAATACAACAAATTGAAGTTAAGGGAGTAGGAATAAACAGGTTGATAACTAAGTGGCTAATGTGATGACAGGATATTTGTTCTCCCATACTTTTTATTTTCTAGAATTTATTTTTCCTCTCTGAATAGTTAATGTATGTATATTATATAACAGTTGATAAATTTTTTAAACCTATTACCAAATGCTTATTTTTCTCTACTACTTACTGGGAGGGTTAAGTGACATACTTAGGTAACCATTATGGAATGGAAAATTTCTGATATGATTATTATAATTTAATAAACTATGATGGCTTATGACTAGGGTTGTGACAATATGCATTTAAAATCCTAGATCTTAAGAATATCATAGACGAAAAGAAATGGTATGGAATACTATATACCACTGGTTTAGAACCATTTAATTCACTCAGTCTATAATATTTCCGGGATCCATGATTTTAATTGCATATTGTCACAACCCTAATTATGACTATTAAAATACATTCATTGAGTAACTACATCAAATACTCAAATGTGGCAAACTTAGAATCACTCACGCAAAGTCCATGAATTTGTCTGACGTCTGAGCAGTTTGTTGCTGATTGGCAGTACTCGAGTTGCCAAAAAGACTCGTCCCACCAGCTGAAAAAAGTAAATAAATTATGACAATATTACTATTAGCTTTTAACCCTTATGCTCCTAATGGGTCATATTTGTCCCATAATGATTACAAAAATAAAGAAGTCAATTTTCTTCTATTAAAATGATTTAGGATGAGACAAATCAGTTTTATAGTAAAGGGTCTGATTGACCACATATTTGTGAATATAGGTATTCAATGAATTTAATCTATTTATTTTGTCAACACTCAACAGCATATAAAATAACCAAAAAATTAAGCCATTGAGTCGGAAGTTCATGAATGTCATAAGAAGTAGCTATGAAATGTGAAACAAAACATATCAACTTTTTTGATTGTGCAAAAGTGAGATCAAAAGGGTTAAGATTTTAAGAAAATTAAGATTCATACGCTAATTTGAAAATATATCAATAATTTATGTATCTATAGAGTAAATAATAGGAACTGCATCAACAAACCTGATGGTGAAGATGAAAACATGATGGCACTTTGGAGAAGAAATTGATTGTAATACCTAAATATTAAATACTCTGCCTGAAAAGAAACTGAAGATAAATTAGATCACATTGCAAGGAGACAAATTTCACTTAATAGTAATAGTACACAAGTAGATTCATTCCCTATTCAGATTTGTCTCAGTTGCAGGTAGTTTTTATTTACTGTTAACAGGTCTGATTGTATTTCATGTCCAGATAGAATTATTTATTCCACCTAGTAAAAACATTAATTTAACTCCAGAAATCTATAGAAGTCGCAAGTACAATTTGTATAAAAGTGGTAAAAACACACAAAATTAGTCTTAATAAATTATATTCTGAGAATAAAAAATTTGAAACAATTCAATATCCCAGTTGACATTTCTATCATTTAGGTACCAATGAGTTTCATAACTTCCCAATGAAGATATTTGGATAATTCATCAAATTTTGACTACTACTGACTATTAAAGTAGGGCTATAATCTGTAGTTAGATTGAGCATCCTGCCAATATAGGATGATAAATGATTAGGTATTAAGGTAAAGGTGCATTTAAGCTTCGACTGAGATTATAGAAGCTATACTCCCCCTTCTGTTACTTTGATATATATTGGGAATTAAATAAAAAATTTATGTGTGTACTATATGCATCAAAGTTAGCTACCTATTACTTTGTTATAGTTTGTTATAATCAGTACACTTTACTGTCTTTACATGATTATATATAATTTACATCATTTGTTGAATGGTAATATGCATATTTGATGGTTAACAACAGACAAACAGAAAAGGATGCTTCAGCCTTCATGACACTTTAGGCAATTAACACATTTAACTTTTATCATTGTTGACCATCAAATAGAATATGTACATGACCATTTACCAAATGATGTAAATAATCATGCGCAGTGTACGATGTACTGGACAGTACCAGATTATACCGGGCAGTACAAGATGCAACCGGACTATTCCAAACAATCCCGGAAGCTTTTTAGCCTTTTAGGCACACTGTCACTGTCATATCACATATTCTTCTAGTGGTTTTAGGCAACAAAAAAAACAATGAAGAATTAAAGATTTTGAGACGGCAAGATCATGCGAAGATTGTTAGATGTCATCCATGTTTCAAAGTGTAGAAGGAAAGTCACCAGTTTAGTGAGAAATGGATCCAGGTCGCCAGATTTAAGATACTTTAAAGGAGAAATTTGACTTGCTAGTGAAGATTTTACACTAGGAAACATCATTATGCTTTTATGTCTGGCATTATTGTCTGCCATTCTGGAAAATTCCTTAGGCTTACAGATGAATTTTAGGGGCTAAATACTGCAGATTATTCAGTTCCCATTAATAACTAATTTATTTATTTATTTTAAGGTTTGCTAAACTCCAACGGAGTAATTAATTTATCAGAAGTGACCACTTTTTCCAGAGTGGATGCATGTGCATCTCTTGAGACTATTTTAGGAGTGATTTACACGTTTTTTAACTTACGCAATCTCTCCAAAGTTGCGGTGACAAGCCTTCCGCGGCCTTTCTGAGGTCCATTTCACCGTGAATGAAAAATTGAGACCATTGCCAATATACTGGTGAGACTTTATCCATACTTTAAAAACAGGGGATGTCATCATGTCAATAAGTTTTTGGCTTGATTTTTTTTAAAAAGGGACTGAAATTGGCTTGGCTCAGAATTTTTGGGACAATTTTGCTCAAAAATTGGCTTGGCAGTTTACAGTCCAGCAACTCTGCATAATGTGTCTCTTCTCGGACTTCTCCCGCCAGACTGCCAGTCTGGAGAGTATTGGAGATATTTAGGATATTCTCTCCAAACAATTTAGAATTAATTCCTATATTTACATTAATTTTGCTACCAACACTTCTGAATTAATTTCTATGTTTACATTAATTTTGCTATAAACAGAATAAGAGATTTCTACAAACAATTTACCAATATGAGAGATACTTGGGATATTCTCTCCGAACAATTTTGAATTAATCCCTATATTTACATTAATTTTGCTACGAACAGAGTAAGAGATCTCTACGAACACTTTACCAGTTTCTGTAGACTGCTAATCTCCTGCAGAGATTTTAATTTGAGAGGCAGTTACTGTCAGTTTGTCCGACTCTCAGTAGCAGATTAAGAATCTCCCGCCGCTAAATTAAACTTATTAGAGGATACATAGTAATTAATTCAAAATCTGTTAGTGGTTACAAAGGAATTAATTCAAAATCTCCCGCAGCTAAACTAATGATTATACCTATAGGAAATTAGGAATTAATTTAAAATCTTCCGCAGCTAAATTAATGGTCATACAGGAATAAAATTCAAGATCTCCCACAGAGAGATTATCAGATATATAATTCAAAATTGGGCTCAGATTTGTCACAGAGTCTTGGAAAAAGGTTCCATATTCTTCTACTCCACTCCAGTCCAAGTCTGCAGAATATGGGAGATTTTCTGTGCGAACAATCGTTAATTTCCTCCTATATTTTATATTTAAATGTATTTTACTGAGAACAGAAGGCAAAATAGAGGATTTCTTGGAGAACAGTTTACCAATTGTCCAATTCCTGCAGTCTGGCTCCAGTCCAGTCTGAAAAGTAGGTATAGCACAAAGTGAGTATGTGACTATAGCAGGCCTAGCAGCCAAGCAGGATTTCCACTTAAGCTTAAAGTGTCTAAACACTTTACACTCTGTGACTCTGAGTCCGTCAAGTGTCAAAGCTTAAAATTAAAGGTACTCTGACAGACTGACAGTCTGACTCCTTGTCTCCTTTTAAGTCTCAAGGAAAAAATGAGTTTATTAAATAGCTAGGTACTTAATATATTATAGTTTTATAGAATCCAGTCTGCAGAATATGAGACAATATTAACATTTTCTGTGCAATATATCCTAATTTTCTCTTATATTTAAATTTACATGCATTCTAATGAGAAGTGAAAACAAATTGTTAATAGAAGATTTCTTGAATAATAGTTATTATAACACTTAAGCTGAGCCACTGAGTCAGCAGTCCATGTTTCAGAGGCTGGAAAATTGTAAGCCAATTTTTGAGCCAAAATTTCACAAAAAATCTGAGCCAAGCCAATTTGGCTCATTTTTTGAAGATTTCAAGCCAAAATTAACATGGAAACATAGGAATTAATTAAAAATTTAAAGCCAATTAGGCATATCTGAGATTTGATCCCAGTCTGTATTTGGTGCATAAAATCTCACTACTTTTTCAAAAAGCTGAAAAAATCTACCATAAATTTCCAGTAATTTGGCTGATCCACCAACATTTTCCTAATTTATTCACTGAAAATTAATGGTAACATAGGAATAAATAGCTAAAATTCCACTGACTTTGTCAGAATATTATTTTCAAAGGGTAAAAATTCCACCGACATCATTTTGATCATTTCAAATCTAAGCCAATTAATTGGCTTTAACTGACATACTCTAATACATGGTCAGTAGTCTTGTCATTTATGCCAGTTTCTGAGATTGCCCCTTGTTTCAGAGGCGGTTCATACAATTACCGGAACGGACCATGAATTACCGGAACGGATCATGAATTACCGGAACGCCAGTCTGCAGAATGTGTCTCTTTTCCCGCAGAGATTTCAATTTGAGAGACAGTTACTCTCTGACTCTCAGTAGCAGATTCAGAATCTCCGCAGCTAAATTAATGGTAACATAGGAATTAATTCAAAATCTCCCGCAGCTAAATCAATGGTAACATAGGAATTAATTCAAGATCTCCCGCAGAGATCTCCAATTTCTAAAAATTCAATCAAACACTCCCGCAGAGAGTCTTGGAAAAATGTTCTATATTCTACAGACTGGCCGGAACGGAACGGACCGTGAATTACCGGACGGGGGAACGGAGTTGTTTTATTGAGAAATAGTCCTTGTTAAGTCATATAGGTATACATTAGGTCTATTTATGTTCCAATTGATATCATATTTTACCATTTTATACTCATTTCTACTCGTATATTCGCTACCGAACAATTGACATGACATGATGACTTAGGTAGTCCGTGATTCCCTGTTAAAGGTTTAAAATATTTTTGTTTCATTTTATGTTATGTATATTAAGTAAGTATATATTAATATACATATTAATATGCATTAATATACATATGTATATTAAGTAAGTCATGGGTCATCATAACTTCAATGCGACAGATAACAGTTTATTACAGTTATGAATTAATTTACCTACTACCTGATTAAAAATGAAATAAATTTGTAAATGTTGCTTAAAATTAAAAATCCTGATTAATTGAATATTAACACATACTAGTAATGGACACAGAAAATGAAAACAAAATACTTCTCATTAAAACTATAATATGGAATCCAGTATTAAAATTACTTTAGTTCCCCCTCAAATTATTTTCTTAGAAAGATTATGCAAAGAAAACGAATTTCAGCATATACTCTTGTAAAGTTTATGAGTAGGTTGCAGATGTTTGGTAGCGCCGCCGAATATACGTACGAGCAGAAATGAGTATAAAATGGTAAAATATGATATTAATTGGAACATAAATAGACCTAATAGACCTATATGACTTAACAAGGACTATTTCTCAATAAAAACAACTCCGTTCCGGTAATTCATGGTCCGTCCGTTGACACAGTCTGTATTTGGTGCACAAAATTGAAAATTCCACTGACATTTTAAAAAACCAAAAAAATCAACCATAAATTTCCAGTAATTTGGCTGATCCACGGTCCACCAACATTTTACCCATATTTCCGCCGAAAATTAATGGTAACATAGGGATAAATAGCTAAAAATCCACCGACTTTGCCAGAATATTATTTTCAATGGAGAAAAATTCCACCGACATGTCGGTGGAATTTACCACGAATTACAGACTGGGTCCGTTCCCAAGTAATAAAGCATGTCCAAACTCGCCATTTTAATGGCGAGTTTGTGACAGTTATTTTGAGCCCTTCAATTGCAAATGGCGAGTTTTATCTATTTTTCTCCTATGCTACAATGTTATTTTGGAGAGAATTTATGAAAATTTGATCATTTTGAAGAGAATTTGTTGAATTTTGGAGAGAGCTGGAGAGACAAATGGAGAGTTTATGAGACATACTATTTTACTTGGGTCCGTTCCGGTAATTCATGTTCCGTTCCGGTAATTCATGGTCCGTTCCGGTAATTCATGGTCCGTTCCGGTAATTCATGGTCCGTTCCGGTAATTCATGGTCCGTTCCGGTAATTCATGGTCCGTTCCGGTAATTCATGGTCCGTTCCGGTAATTCATGGTCCGCCAGAGTGGAATATTAACTCATTTCAGATTGACTAGTAACTCTGTTAGGAATTTAGAATGAACAAAAATTACTCATTTTAACCCTAAAAAATGCAGAAATCAGTAAATTATTTTATATATTTCAACTCTGCAGTGAAAACTAATGTAAAATAAGTCATTTAAGCTTCACAATTGGGCTTGTTGTGATGATAAACATCACTGATGGGAATGAATGAAGTTAGGAGTAACTCTGTTAGAATTTATGTTTTCCAGTCTGGATGGTCCGTTCCGGTAATTCTATAGACCCTTTCAGAGGCTGGAAAATTGTAAGCCAATTATTGAGCCAAAATTTAACTAAAAATCTGAGCCAAGCCAATTTGGCTCAGTTTTTGAAGATTTCAAGCCAAAATTAACATGGGAACATAGGAAATAATTCAAAATTTGAAGCCAATTTAATTAGACATATCTGAAATTTGACCATTTCAAATCTAAGCCAATTAATTGACTTTAACTGACATACTCTGTAACATGGAGATTGCCAGTCTGCAGAATAATAAGAATATGGACATTTTTTAACATTTTCTGTACAAACAATCCTTAATTTCCTGCTATAGCTATTTACATATATTTAGTAGAGAACTTAAGGCAAAAGAGAGAATTTCTGGGAGAACACTTTACCAGTTATAGGTAGGTATTCGATAATAATACAGGTTTGTAATGTGGCTTCTTGAGTCCTTGTCCTTCTTCTTCTGTATCAAAGGTGAAAAATGCCACCTAAAGGTAAACAGTTCTCCAAAACGTGAACTTTTGACCTGAAAACTTCTAGGTTAAAAATTACAATGGAACAAGAAAGTATTTTTAAATAGGTACCTAAATTTGGATTTTTTTTTTTTTTTGTAAAGTGGCGCCATAGTAAACAGAATAGTATAGTACCCCAGTTACATGTATTATTCAATTTTATTCTGGCCTCTGGGTAGGCTGTGACGTCATGTATGTAAACAAGAGGTCACGTCATAGTAAACAGAATTGCTGTGGGTCACGTGGAATCAGGATACAGTAACATAGGGTATGGTAATCAGCTGATTGAATCTATAGTTTGACGTGACCACCGGGTGACTCAAAATGGCGACTCTGACCACACTTTGAAACATGGAAAAACCTACTTAAACTTAATCACTTTTAAATTGAATTTTTTCTTATCAATTACTAACTAGGCATTGGTTAAATTGTATTTCCATTATTTTTTTCCTTATTTGTTATTCATTGGAACTACAATTTAGCAGTTAACTAGCACTAGTTTAGGCTGCTAGGTAGCATATGTTCAAGACCCTATTTTTTATAGATAAGTAAAAGAAATGAACAATTAAAACACACCTGAATTATATCTATATATTCAACTTTGAGGTTCAATCACCATTTTCGCTTTTCTTTTGTACGAAACCCTTATAAAATGACTTTAAACTTCTCGATATTAACATGCAAATACGAGAAATTATGAGCCGCTCGGTCACAAACAAGGAATGTGTTGTTGTGGTGACGTCATATTTTTGTGTCGTCGTCTGCTAGGTACTATACCTGATTATGTTCTTATACCTTGCGTAGAATAGAGAATTAAGATGGCGGCCAACGCGACCGATCTGACTAATGATCAAATTATCTTGAATAAATCGTCTTCTTCAAGACTATAAATTTGTTACTATTTTGGGTGTAAAAAGACCAGTAGCAATTTCATCAACAGTCATTTTTTAATTTTCGTCCGTATGACTATAAAGATTGGATAATAGCATGCGGTAATGTGGAATTAAAAAAAAATATCACCGAAAACGTCATTTAACAAAAGTTGGGTGTGTTGCAGCCATCTTTTGTGTTTGTACTGTACGTACAAACGTACGCACCATTGTTGACATGTGACGTCACAGCCTACCGGGACACGCGTAATATCCCCCCTATAGCTCTGGGATACTATATATTCTCTGTACTGTGGTGGCGCTCGCTCACCATTCATGAGGGCTAGCACGCACTACATTATAAATGGTATCTGAGAAGCTTCTTAAAGGCTTCTTCACACATGTCAGGGATCCGTCCGTCTCCGTCACTCTCCTCTCAGTGATTCAGTATCAGTGAAAAAAAATATTGTTACATTAATTTAAACGGACCTATTCACACAGTACCGGCTCTCCTCACACTCCTTAGTGATAAAAAATCCCTGACCGATGACGTCCCGGACGGATCCCTGTCATGTGTGAACTTGTGAAGTAGCCTTAATTCAGGTATGAGAAACAGAGTCCCGGTATCTAAGAAGCTTCTTCTTAATTTAGGTATGAGAAACCGTCTCTCGATATCCGAGAAGCTTTTCTCAACTCTGGTATAAGGAACAGTCTCCCGGTGTCTGAGAAGCTTCTTCTTAATTCTGGTATGAGAAACAGTCTCTCGGTATCCGAGAAGATTTTCTCAATTCTGGTATAAGGAACAGTCTCTCGGTATCCGAGAAGATTTTCTCAATTCTGGTATAAGGAACAGTCTCTCAGTGTCTGAGAAGCTTCTTCTTAATTCTGGTATGAGAAACAGTCTCTCGGTATCCGAGAAGCTTTTCTCAATTCTGGTATAAGGAACAGTCTCTCGGTGTCTGAGAAGCTTCTTCTTAATTCTGGTATGAGAAACAGTCTCCCGGTATCTGAGAACCCTGATAACATTGCACTATATCGGGCCAACGTCGCTTAACGTTGGCAAAGTAAAGGCACGATCGGGCATTGGTATGTCAGTGCTATTACGCACAGCCACTGCAATGAAAACGACATTGGGCCAACGGTTGCAAAACAACACTGGCTTAATGAAGGAAAATATTGGTTAACCAATCCAGTGATTTTTTGATGTACCAGTATATTTACTACACTGGTCTACCGGATCTATTTGGCATTTATTGCCAGACAATCAGAGAAGTTAGGTGTAAACATTCTTTCCCAACTACAATCACACCAAATAGGCTATAGCCAATTTAATATCTTCAATTTAGTATATCTTTGAAAATTTAGCCGTTTCTGGCAATTTAGTTGCCTGTCATCCCTTCAGGCTTCAATTATTAATTTAACACTTTATATATTTTCTTCGTGAAAATAAGCTTGCGCGCTAGTTAATTCATGTATTAGATATGGCGAGTTATTTTTTCGTTTGAAATAATTATTCACATTGAAAATTATAATTTCTATTCAATTTCAAATAAAAATATTACTATTTGGTTAAAATAGAGTAGGTAAAATAATATAGATTTCAGTTTGAATTGGCACCTGTTCTATTTTTTCTCCTGATTTTGATATGTAAAAATGAATTAGTAGGAGAGTTACTACACAGTTAGCAGTAACTGTTGTCTTCATTGTTCTGTATAGCGTAATCTAATTAATACATCTGTTATATGAAAATAGTAATGGCCGTGGACATGCATGACATCGGCAACG
This sequence comes from Caprella mutica, assembly GCA_947561585.1. Classification (NCBI taxonomy): domain Eukaryota; kingdom Metazoa; phylum Arthropoda; class Malacostraca; order Amphipoda; family Caprellidae; genus Caprella; species Caprella mutica. Next base: position 84,866 of record CANNZV010003122.1, on the reverse strand, counting down.
TTAAGTTTGCCGGTACCAATATGTCGTTTATTCGTGGTTATACCTACTGTTCTGGGCCGGTGGACATCCGAGAGGTGGGCCAACGTTGGGTCTTTGCTGGCCCAATACACCAAGACCAGCATGACATCGTTGGCCCAGAATTTCGTTCTGAATTGGGCCAACGTTGGCCCATATTGTAATGTTTACTGGGAAGCTTCTTCTCAATTCTGGTATGAGAAACAGTGTCCCGGTATCTGAGAAGGTTCTTCCTAGCTAAAGGTCCCCTCCAATCTTCTATTCCAAGTTAGGATGTTGTTGGTTCCTTCTTAAAGCTGATGAGAAGCTGTACCCGCCCCTGATATACATATATTTGTAGATAAATCAGATATAAACTGCAAAATAGTCGTACTAATGGGGCATCGGCTAGTGAATAGTAACCAAATGTTAATAGGTGGTAGAGAAATTTTGTCAATTTTAATAGGAAATGCTGTTTATTCATTTTTAAAATACATATTTTTGCGAAAATGAATGCAAGATTCAATATCTATTGACAAATTTAAGAATAAATATCGGTTTATCTTGATGAACCTATTAAATGAGTCATTTATAGGGGAACGTCTTATTAGTCCGACATTAACATCGTTCTGTATATTACTTCTCGTTTTATTTCGATTAAAATTAAAGTTTTGATTAAATAGATTAATTAATTAATTACTAATTTATATGCTAAAATAATTTTCTCTTTCATTTTTATAATTTAATTTAATTTTAATTCTAATATTAATTAATATGATGCAATCTCTCATTCGATTCCATCATTTAAATGTAATTCTTGCATCTGCTAGTTTGTTGCAGTTCACACTTCATTTTTTTAATGACCTGAAAGCGAGGTTTGGGGCGACACGCCCTCTTTTATACATATACTTTCTGTTAAATCAGAAATAAACTACAAAAGTATCGTACTTCTAAAAAGTAACCATTTATAGGGCAAAAGTTATTCCAACTCAACAAAAATAGGAAAAAAATCTGTGTATATTATGTCTTCGAAAATTATCTACTAAATAGAAATTTTAGACATACTAAATTGTGTACATCTCTAAAATATTTGTAAATTATGAATCAAAAATTCTAGTTACTTTTAATTAATTAAACAGCAACTCACATACATATTATATAAAGTTCAATAAAGCGAATCATTCATTTTTGGGTTTCCGGTGCATAGGCAATTAATATATAAGTTAATTAGCGTGGGAAAATCGATACCTATGGTTAGATCTATTGTCTTTTCAGGGATTAATACATAGTCTCCATTATAATATTATAACCATTGTTAAAAAACAGGTATGGTGAGCGAATGCATGTAGGTACTATCATCACAGAACTGGTACTATCATCACAGAAACTGTACTATCCGTAACATTTGAAACTAACGTGGAACTCCTCTATAGTGAACTCCGGTATAGTGAATCATCCTGATTAGTAGTATCCTGTATAGTGAACTTAACTCTGTAGTTAACATATTTAGTTTAGTCTACCACGATTGTGACTCTAGGTTTTCTATGAATCTCTATAAAGTAAATTAATTAGTTATATTTCATGAAAGAGGAGTTCTACCAGTGCAACTCCTCTATAATGAAGTCATGTATAGTGAACCATCCTGATATTTAAAGTTCTGAGAAATGAAATACCCTGTATATAATTAAAATATTTTAAAAAGAAAGACAATATTTTGTATAGTCTGCCATGAAAAGGCCAGTTTTCTATTCATCTCGTAAATCCTCTATAGTGGAGTATACTCTATAGTGAACTAGTTGAGTTCACTATACCTGACACGGAATATCTCTTTAGCTTTTTATTCTGGTTAATACTAAAAAAATAGTTCATTAATTATATAATTTTTGATCGAATTGATGATTATGAAATGATTTATTCATTTTTTCTAGGTTAAAAAATGTAAGACTATAAATATATATTATATGTGAACTAACTTTTTATTGATATCATTCATGTGACTATAACTGCTATAGGCCCATATACCTGCATTGCTATGTGAAATACTAAAATGCAACTTTTCACTAAATAATTCGGTCTTAGGAAACATTTTAGGCTGCGATTTGCAGACTATATTATAATAATGAAAAGATATCAGTGGATCAATATATCTTTTTATATTTCTTAATAAATAAATAATAAATACATTATATATTATATAGTAAGGTAAGTATTATTGAATTCTATACGTTTTAATAAATATTATTGGTATCCATGATACCTGTATGTATCAAGGATACCAACTGCAAAAATGAGTTTAATTTATTTAATTAAATATCTAATTAGTATTAAACACAATATGGATTTAATAATCGTATATCAGTTTAAGGGAATAACATTAATAAAAAGATTAACTAGTCAGAGAATATCTAAACAGTAATTAATACAAAAAATATAGCTATTAATGCATAATAGTAAAAACATAAAAATATTATATGTATAAATTATATCATACCACAAAATGGTTATTAATAAAAAATATTCAGAATAAGAAGTATAATTGAATCAAGTAGAACAATTTAACTTATTTTAATTATGCCGAAAGAATCTTCAGTTTCTACAAGAATTTATATCATTTTTTCCCATTTTATGATATGTGAAAAAAGTAGACTGCGGCTGCCTAACTTTATGATGTGTGAGAAAAGGAAGTGATATGTAGTTATTACATGTAGTTATTACATGTTGAATGCAGTCACTTACAGGTACAACACCAAAAACTGCAGTATATAATACATATGTTCCGCGCCACAATTCATTTATGTTGGTATAGTTTCAAAATAATCGTCATTTATTTATTGTCTTCTTTGTTGAATTTTTTAAACTAATCTTCATATATTTATACATTAACGAAGATTATTTTAAACTCTGAACATAAATGGCTATTATGTAGTTTCTTTTATCCGCTAGTTTGTTGTATACCGCACACTTCATGATTATTGAAAGACCTGCAGGCTATAGGGGGGATTGGGGGTGGTACGTGCCCTCCAAACACATATATTAGTATTCGATTTTATAATAAATAAAATTAAGGTATTGACACACGGACGGCATTAGGGTACGTTTTGCATCCGGCGATTGTTGCGATCATCGCTCAGCGTTTATCGCTGATCACTACATCAATGCTATTCCTATGGAGCTGTTTTGCAACGAGCGATTATTACACTACAACGTATCTTTAAGGAGTTAAAAGAGTTTAAAAACGTGCATCGCAATCTCGAGATTGTGAAAATCGGCAAATGGCGCAGAATAAACTGAAAAACAGCGGTTTAGATAACTGAAATATATTTATGCTTTAATTATATTTGTTTAATAAATCTTCATTCCTATTGATAATTTATCTAACTTAAAATAAATTATTCATTTTAATGTAAATCAGATTTAAGTGAATCCCTGACTATAATCAATAAATATCATTATACCTTTTTACATAAGTTTTTAAAATGTTAAAATCAATACTCTTCAATATCCGCTTTACTTTCGAGTTGCTATTTTACGTCATAAGAAAAAGATTGTACACCGTATCGTATTGAATGTTTTTCAAGTAGGTATAACCAATTGCATATTAAATATTCGTGTGAGGGTAGAAAACATTATATATAAACTTTAAAAAGCTGAACATGCAATGCCTGTTTATAAAATTCTAACAGAAAATCAAAACAAAGAGTGTACAATCTTTTTCTTCAGCGTCAGATTAGTGATTCGCTCAATTGTTGCTCACAGAGTATTAAAAACTTTAAAGGCATGTAATTTTTTATTGAGATGATTATTAATTATCCAACTGAAAGAATTATTTACATTTACTAAATAAGTTTACCACTATAAGTCATTACAGAAGGTAGTTCTAAATTAACGAACTGTTCCACCTTTTCGATCATATAAGAAAAAAATAGTAATTCTTAGTTAACTTGTTATTTTAATTATTATGTATTTTCGTAAATGGAACAGTCCGATAACTCGGAACTTACCCTACACGAAAATAGAAAAAAATTAAGTAAAGAACATGCACCGAAACTGTTTCTTTATATTTAAAGTTCTTCACTTTAATATAAATTATATATTCCAGGAATATTCCAGTGATAACTGTGATAGATTCCAGGCAAGGCATACCATTACCATTCCTTATTAGAAGCTATCAAGTTTAACAGTCGCACTAATTCAACCTATTGCTTTACACAGGTAATGGCTTTTGAAGCTGTACCTGTAGAGGGTAAAGGATCAATAACGGCACAGGGGCAGCGAGGGGTTAACATTCCAGGAATATGAGACTATACTTTGATAAGAGACATAATGAGTGTTATATAGTATCATATAGTGCTATAGTGTTATAGTGAGATACACTATATAATACAGTTTGGTATTCAGTTTGACTATCTAGGTACTTCGGAAGAAAATTTTAAAGAACGAATAAAATATTTATATGAAAAAAATAATATTGACTATTTATATGAAATTCTATGAAACGCGTATATAAATTATTCCTATATTAAATTTATATAAACAATTAATTATTTTGAAATATTCATTTAAAATAATTCTTATACAATATTCCATCAACATAATTTCTGTGAGTATATAATATTAATATAAATAATTCCTATAAAATATTAATATAAATAATTCCAATATAATATTAATATACTAAATCCAATAAAATAACCTGATGGATCAATATTTAGATTAAAAAACAATTTCAGACTAAATATTTTTTTTTTTCATTTGTTTTATTAGTTTAAGTTTTTTGTACCGCAACCGTCAATATTTTGAGAGAAGAAATACAATAATTAATAAATTAACATTGTGTGTATACTGTATAGTCCCAATGTTGTCCCAATATTGTCCCTATGTTTTCCCAGTGTTGTCCCAATGTAGTCCCAGTGTTGTCCCAATGTAGACCCAATATTGTCCCAGTGTTGTCCCAATGTAATCCCAGTGTTGTCCCAATGTAGTCCCAGTGTTGTCCCAATGTAGTCCCAATATTGTCACAGTGTTGTCCCAATGTAATCCCAGTGTTGTCCCAATGTAGTCCCAGTGTTGTCCCAATATTGTGTAAGTGTTGTTAATGATATAAAAGAGTTTTAAATTTCCAATGTGGTAGCTAGTACTTTTATCATAAAAATTAGAAATAGCAGTATTAATAATTATTGTTATTAGTTTTGAAATGTTTCAAAGACAACCAAAGGTAGTAGGTATACGGTGGTAGTACAACTGAGCAGTCTTACATTTTGTATGCCGTAGATAATGTTCTTGACGAAAAAATGAAGAAAACAGATGTGAAGTTGAATATTTATATCTAGACAAAAGCATATAATTTAAATAAGTAAAGTGAAAGAATCTCGTTACTTCTAACGTCCGAATAAAGTTGATTTACTTTTACTGTCCGATTTTTTCTGAATTTACTTTTACGGCCCAATGTTTTTCCATTCTGACCATAAAGATAAAAAGATCTGATGAAAGAATACCTTAATCTTATCCTATGAAACTATTTAATTTTCTCATTTTTCTACATTATCTAATTTTTGACGCAAATTAAGTAACTTCTCTTTCTTTTGCTGGAATCAACATTTCCAAATTAGGGACCATTATATAAGGACTAATTTTGTTGTTAAATATAATAATATTCTATAAAAAAATAGGGCCACACAGTTTATCACGTAAAGTTATGAAAAAATATAGATTCGGTTCAGTATATATTTATAAAACTTTTTAAAGTTTTTCATACTCGGTGTGGAACAATTTGTGCGAAACACTTAATCTTACGCTGAAGAAAAAGATTGTACGCTCTTTGTTTCGATTTCAAATTTGAAATCTATAAACAAACAATGCATGTTTAACTGTTTAGCCTTAGATTTACGATCTCAATTGTTTCCTAAAGTATATAAAAGTTTATATATCAAGTTTCTCCATATTATACTTTTACAGTACTATTCAACATTGGATTGATAATACCTACCTACAAGCTATATTTGTCATTCAAAACAAACGATCTACATTCTTTTTCTTTCGACTGATAAGCCATTTGGAAGTAAAACGGGGGATTGTAGAGTTTTGATTATAAAAATATGTAAAAAGGGTCAAATTATCTTGGGGTCAAATTATCAGGGGAGGTGGGAGGGAGTCAAATTACCAGGGGGTTAAATTACCAGGGGGTCAAATTACCAGGGGGTTAAATTACCAGAGGGTCAAATTACCAGGGAGTCAAATTACAAGGGGGTCAAATTACCAGGGGGTCAAATTACCAGGGGGTTAAATTACCAGGGGGTTAAATTACCAGGGGGTCAAATTATCAGGGGGTCAAATTACCAGGGGGTTAAATTACCAGGGGGTCAAATTACCAGGGGGTCAAATTACCAGGGGGTCAAATTACCAGGGGGTTAAATTACCAGGGGGTTAAATTACCAGGGGGTCAAATTACCAGGGAGTCAAATTACCAGGGGGTCAAATTACCAGGGGGTCAAATTACCAGGGGGTTAAATTACCAGGGGGTTAAATTACCAGGGGGTCAAATTACCAGGGGGTTAAATTACCAGGGGGTCAAATTACCAGGGGGTTAAACTACCAGGGGGTCAAATTACCAGGGGGTCAAACTACCAGGGGGTCAAATTACCAGGGGGTTAAATTACCAGGGGGTTAAACTACCAGGGGGTCAAATTACCAGGGGGTCAAATTACCAGGGGGTTAAACTACCAGGGGGTCAAACTACCAGGGGGTCAAACTACCAGGGGGTCAAATTACCAGGGGGTCACATTACCAGGGGATCAAATTACCAGGGGGTCAAATTACCAGGGGGTCAAATTACCAGGGGATCAAATTACCAGGGGGTCAAATTACCAGGGGTTCAAATTACCAGCCACAGTCAATTTAGTATTCAATAATTCAGGAGTCCTACTTTATGTTTTTCTTAAATTTTAGCTTGGGTAAGTACTAAGTTATCTGACAGTTCCACGTTTTCGACCATGTAAGAAAAAGTACGTAATTATTATTCAACTTACGTATAATAGAATTAATAATCATTATTATGCATTTTTCTTACGTGATGGAAGATGTGAAACCGACCGATAACTCGATATATTTTTCCCAGGCAACTTTCAGAATTACATAGAAAAATAACACTTCTATTTACTTATCAGTTAAGAAATAGCCACTAAATGGATTAAATTCACATTCCCATGCTTCATTGAATTGCAGAAATAAATAAATTGTTCCGCTTATTAATTCGTATATAAAGATATACTTTAAAAGTTTATTATTTTTTGAACTAACTTGTCATGAAATTTTTTGTATTATTTTATCAACTTAATATTATTATTATTATTATTATTATTCATAGAGAAGTCTGACCAGGGTTGCTGAAAGTATTTTCCTGATAGTACTAGATTAGACACTGAAAAAGTACCAGATTGAACACAAAAGTACAAAAAAAAAACTTAAATTTCTATGAAATTCAACGTTTTTTTTGACATTATGTCCGTCAAAATTGAAAATATTCTTGATAAATATGGTAATTAGTGAGAGGAAAAAGTACAATCTGATACTTCTTAGAAAAATGAGAGAGCAAAAGTACCAACTCTGGTACAATAGTACCATGGGTTCGGTAAGTCTGAGTCTGACACTCCCAGTACTCGTTAGGTTGGTGCACAACATTACCCTAGAGTCTAGGGTTAGATTTTATTTAAAAAAAATCTAATTCCGAAGAATATTAACCAGATATTCAATTGCAGTATTCTTCTATTCAGGTATTCAGCTACAGTAGTAGTAGGTATCTCTCAGGTATTCAGTTGCAGAAGTCCTAAGTATCTCTCAGGTATTCAGTTGCAGTAGTAGTAAGTATCTCTTAGGTATTCAGTTGCAGAAGTCCTAAGTATCTCTCAGGTATTCAGTTGCAGTAGTCGTAAGTATCTCTCTGGTATTCAGTTGCAGAAGTCCTAAGTATCTCTCAGGTATTCAGTTGCAGAAGTCCTAAGTGTCTCTCAGGTATTCAGTTGCACAAGTCCTAAGTATCTCTCAGGTATTCAGTTGCACAAGTCCTAAGTATCTCTCAGGTATTCAGTTGCACAAGTCCTAAGTATCTCTCAGGTATTCAGTTGCACAAGTCCTAAGTATCTCTCAGGTATTCAGTTGCATAAGTCCTAAGTATCTCTCAGGTATTCAGTTGCATAAGTCCTAAGTATCTCTCAGGTATTCAGTTGCATAAGTCCTAAGTATCTCTCAGGTATTCAGTTGCACAAGTCCTAAGTATCTCTCAGGTATTCAGTTGCACAAGTCCTAAGTATCTCTCAGGTATTCAGTTGCAGTAGTTGTAAGTATCTCTCTGGTATTCAGTTGCAGAAGTCTTAAGTATCTCTCAGGTATTCAGTTGCACAAGTCCTAAGTATCTCTCAGGTATTCAGTTGTAGAAGTTCTAAGTATCTCTCAGGTATTCAGTTGCAGTAGTCCTAAGTATCTCTCAGGTATTCAGTTGCAGAAGTCCTAAGTATCATTATATACACTTTACCCTTTCATGAGTGTCTCTGATAACATAGTTCCTAATTATTTAATACCTACTATCACAGGATACAAATGGACACGGAGTCATTTTATTATCCTATCGATCTGCGGCAGTTTTACGGCATGCGTGCCTGACCCTAAATTGCCGCCATTAGGCTCCGACTCACCAGACACTTCATCATCCCAAATCACCTTATGACGTAAAGCTGTGCCTTCATTATAACAAAGTATCAAATGTTTTATTAAGCTGAAATAGGTGAAAAGGCGTGTCAGTGTTTAGGCATGTGCGTCATCCCTCCCTGGTGGGAAATTATAGTCGCCTTTCATTGGTTTCCTACTGGTGATTATAATATGATGATAAAAAAATCATCTATCTACGACAATAAATGATTAGACGAAAATCCGTAGTAATTTATAATAAATTTATAATACTCACCACGATTTTTTTTATTGCCGTGGAAAGGTCAACCGATGTGTAAATGCAGAACTAACTCTCTGGGGCACCTGACTGACGTCATTATTGAGTTGGGTTACGGGTCACGTTGGTACCAATGGTTATGGAACAGTCAATTTCTTAGCGAAGGAGGCAGCTAAGACCTTATGTGAAGGACCAGAACACTTTCTACCAGTATGTAAACTCTCAGTTTACCGGTGGTTTTGGAGAGTATCAAAGAAGATTGAAAACTTAGGCAGTCAAAGACTTCTGTCGCTGACCCACAGGAAACTTCGTCTTACCCTGTAAATTCTAGGGCAAGGGAACATTGCATTCCATAACAGGAGTACTGGAAAATGGGCCAATGACACTTCCCAACGATGTGGTCTTGGCCCAGAGACAAGAACTCGCATTGTTCAAGAATGCCCTTCTTATCATAGGAATAGGAACTCTATTTCAGGGTGCACAGGACAACTCGCACCCGAAATAACTGGTAGGTGTACAGGACAACTCGTACCCGGTCAACTGGTACCCGATTTCCATAATTTCGTGTTAAATGTACCTAAATAGGTTAATTTAATTAAATTAACATTGTTGGTTCTAAAATATTTTTCATGTATTATGTTTCAATACATGTCATGAAATAGAAGACTCTTGAAGTGAGATCATACGAATTTTTTAAGGTAGTTATAAAAGTTTTAATTTTATCTTTAGCTGTGCTAGGTTACTTAATATTTAACTTTGCTAACTTAAGTATATTAAAAGAGGTTAATTAAATTAAATTAGCACTGTTGGTTCTAATATATTTTTTGCGTATTATGTTTGAAAATATATATCATGAAATGGAAGACTCTTGAAGTGAGATCATACGAATTTTGTAATGTAGTCTATATTGTAGTCTCTATAAAAGTTCCTATTTTATCCTCATTTGAATTGTCAGTTTAGGTATGTTTCATTGCAATAAAAAAATTGGTTATTTTATTATGCCTTTAATTTTTATTATAATTATGTACATTTAACTAAATTTTGAAAATCTGACTTGTATTTTATTCAGTTATTATAATTAGGTACATTTAACACGAAATTATGAAAATCGGGTACCAGTTGTCCGAGTACGAGTTGTCCTGTATACCAGTTGTCCGGGTACGAGTTGTCCGGTACCAGTTGTCCTAGAGCTCTATTTCGGATAGTCCTCTAACAGACCTTCACCGAATTAAGGCTTCTTTACACATGTCAGGGATCCGTCCGGGACGAATCCGGTCAGTGATTTTTTAACACTGAGAGGAGCCGGTACTGTGTGAATGTGTCCGTTGAAATTAAAGTAACGATATATTTTTTCACTGACACTGAATCACTGAGAGGAGACGGACCGGTGACGTCCCGGACAGATCCCTGACATGTGCGAAGAAGCCTTTACCAGGATTCTCATCTTCTCGGTACAATGGGCTTTCATTTCATATGGGCCCTCATTAATAATAATATTATCATATTTTGTCGAACATTCTCTACGAAAAATTCGGACGATGATGTCTGCAATTATGATATTTTACGATAAAATACCACCAATATTTACCGTAATGGACAATAACAGACGATCTGCCGACTGGATAATTCTATTGACCCAGAGCTATGGGTCATAATGGTACTTTTCAATGAATAAAAACACACGCCAGTTATTGTAAAGTTTATATATTTTAAATTGATAAAGTTTGTTGATCGTTTACTTTAAATATTACGATGTTACAACCATGATGTTATTGAATAACTTTAAATTACAATCTAATTACTGAATTGTAACCTAAAATGTTGGGTGAATTTCGAGTGTTCGAATAGTTCCACATTACCGATCAGAATATAAGAACAAATATAGAATACCTAATATTTAATTCGTATCCACGATACCTGCATGTATCATGGATACGTATTAAATATAAATAATATTATATCTTTTTCTCTGATCGGTAATGTGGAACGGTTCGATAACTAAGCACTTCCCATAACCAGATAATGACTAAATACATTAGTGTTTTCTTCACGATTTACCATTATTCTCACGATTCTAACTTTATTATTTTAGCTATAAAGTAAAATGATCAAAGAATTAATTAATGCTTCGCTGCCCGTGCTGTAATTACCATGATAAGGAAAATAATTAAAAAGCGTGTATTATTTTAAATTAAAATGTATGAATTACAGCAAAATTACTTATTCATTACAAATCACAATAATCATGTGAAATAAGTGAAAGGAGAATTAAATTATCAAAACAAAAATAGTTTATTATAAAAAAACATGACAATAGTATAATAAATTTATAGTTTTTGTTTTTAAATGTCGCTTGACACACCAGTGAACAAAAGATAAAGAAATTCACAGATTAATTCGTCCGTTAAGTTTCAAGATAAAAATACAATTGATTGTTTAGTTAAATTCACAAAAACATCTTTTTATACTAAATATTATATTCATTTCATTATAGGTTACGTTCATAGTTATTGGACGGCTACACCTTTTCGACCATATAAGAAAAATGTATATAGTGTAGTTAGCTCTCATTATTATGGATATTGTTCTTCTATGATCGAAAATGTGGAACCGTCCGATAACTCGGAACTTACCCAAGTATTATATTTTGATTGTTATTTACCTTCGCAGAATGCAGAAAGGTTATATTATAGACGGCATTCATTTACTTATTTATCATCTTGTTATTCGCGTAACTGAAAAAGTGTTCAACCAAATTGTCTGAAATTTGATGGTACAATTGGTCAATGTCCAGGAACCATCTGGTAGAATCTTAGGAGCGATCCGGTCAAAGGTCAAGGTCATTTATAACTCAAAAAGTATTTAACCATATTGCATGAAACTTGGCGGGACGATTGGTCACTATCCAGTCACCAGTTTAATAGATTTTGGTAGCAAACGGATAAGCGGCAACGAAGGTAGGCGCGCTCTACCAAGTGCACGTAATCTAGGTTATATTTTGGACGGCATTTATTAACACATGAATATAATTTAAACTTATTTCAAAATAACTACAATCCAGACTAGGATGACTAGACAGAAAAGTTGCGGATTAGCCTATACTTGATTATTCTTCTCCTTATTTAATCTTCTCCTTATTTAATCTTCTCCTTATTTAATCTCTTCCTTATTTAATCTTTTGCTAATTGACATGCGACTCTTAATGATGAAGTAGCAGATTAAAATTAATCCTTACCACCGACTAAATAGAAATAACCGGGTAGGTCACGAGTTATCGGTAAGTTTCACATCTTCGGTCATCTAAGAAATAAACATATCATAATAATTATTATCATATCGTTAGTATTAATTATGGTTGAGTTAAAACAACTAACCCGGGTTGGTTGTTTTAACTCAATCGGTCCTATAGTGAAATAATTATTGTTATTTTATTGTTTTTTCTTATATGTCCGAAGATGTGGAACTGACCAATAATTCGTAACTTACCCTACATATTTGTTCTATTATTTGATTATTTTAAATTTTAGATACTTTTAATGGCAATTAAACTCTACAAATGAGAATAATCTTTACCATTATTTTAAGTAATCTCTATTATGCATTTATGTAAATAAAAACATAAAAGTCAAGTTACCAAAAACACAATAAAGATGAGAAATAACAAATATGTCCAAACAAAAAGTTATATTATTACTCTAGAATGGTTTATTTCTCGTGTCTGTTATGTCTATTAATCACCCCCCCCCCCATATTAAAGACAGGGGGTGGGAGGTAGGACAGATCGTTAGGTCACCCTGGGATCGATCCCCTGGTGGAGAGTCTGACCCTGACCAGCTACAGTGATTCATAAATCACAGGAAAAATTATAAACGCTTCCTGGTGAAGTTATGACGTCACGAGGGGTCACTTTCATTAGGGCAGAGGGAATTTGGCCAAAAAATGGGACATTTCCTCCCAGAAATGGGACATTTTCTCCCAGAAATGGGATATTTTATCGGTAAAATGGGGCATTTTATCGGGAAAATGGAATATTTTATCGGAAAATGTGGCATTTTATCGGGAAAATGGAATATTTTATCGGGAAAATGGGATATTTTATCGGGGAAATGGGATATTTTATCGGGAAAATGGGATATTTTATCGGGGAAATGGGATATTTTATCGGGGAAATGGGATATTTTATCGGGGAAATGGGATACTTTAACGGAAAAATGGGATATTTTATCGGGGTAATGGGATATTTTATCGGGGAAATGGGATACTTTAACGGAAAAATGGGATATTTTATCGGGAAAATGGGATATTTTATCGGGGAAATGGGATATTTTATCGGGAAAATGGGATATTTTATCGGGGAAATGGGATATTTTATCGGGAAAATGGGATACCTTAACGGAAAAATGGGATATTTTATCGGGGAAATGGGATACTTTAACGGAAAAATGGGATATTTTATCGGGAAAATGGGATATTTTATCGGGAAAATGGGATATTTTATCGGGAAAATGGGATATTTTATCGGGGAAATGGGATATTTTATCGGGAAAATGGGATACCTTAACGGAAAAATGGGATATTTTATCGGGGAAATGGGATATTTTATCGGGGAAATGGGATACTTTAACGGAAAAATGGGATATTTTATCGGGGTAATGGGATATTTTATCGGGGAAATGGGATACTTTAACGGAAAAATGGGATATTTTATCGGGAAAATGGGATATTTTATCGGGGAAAAGGGATATTTTATCGGGAAAATGGGATATTTTATCGGGGAAATGGGATACTTTAACGGAAAAATGGGATATTTTATCGGGGTAATGGGATATTTTATCGGGGAAATGGGATACCTTAACGGAAAAATGGGATATTTTATCGGGGAAATGGGATATTTTATCGGGGAAATGGGATATTTTATCGGGGAAATGGGATACTTTAACGGAAAAATGGGATATTTTATCGGGGTAATGGGATATTTTATCGGGGAAATGGGATACTTTAACGGAAAAATGGGATATTTTATCGGGAAAATGGGATATTTTATCGGGGAAAAGGGATATTTTATCGGGAAAATGGGATATTTTATCGGGGAAATGGGATACTTTAACGGAAAAATGGGATATTTTATCGGGGTAATGGGATATTTTATCGGGGAAATGGGATACTTTAACGGAAAAATGGGATATTTTATCGGGAAAATGGGATATTTTATCGGGGAAAAGGGATATTTTATCGGGAAAATGGGATATTTTATCGGGGAAATGGGATATTGCGGAATTTATCGAACAAAATAAGATATCTCAATTTAAATGGTCGAAAATGATTTGTTTAAGATATTGTGGAATTTATTGAAGATGGGATATTTCAATTTAAAAGGTCGAAAGTCACCGGTTTTGGTATTTGTTGCGCGGTCTAGCAAAACTTTAGCGCAGTTTACGCACCATTTTTCGCATGGTTGTTATTTTGCAATGGTTTTAGTAACGTTTGGAATATGCAAACACCACTGATATAATAGAGAGCGCTGACTGATAAAGTAATTGGTGAGTAAAGAGGTTATCGCTGCTTATCTTAGATAAGAACGTGCGTAACATCCGCTTCACGAACTAGCGCTACGACTGACGAGCTAAACTGAAACAGGTACGAGTCATTTTCGTAACACTAATTAGAATATCTGGTATAAGACATGTTCTATTCTATGATTTGTAGGGTAAATTCCGAGTTATCGAACAGTTCCACATTTCGGATCATATAAAAGTATACAGGAATGATTGTTTAACTCGTTATTTTAATAATTATTAGTATTTTTTCTTGAATGATCGAAAATGTGGAACCATCCGATAACTCGGTTCTTGTCCTAATTATTCTGACCTAATAATCCGCACATTAGCATAAGTACAATTGTATATTGTACTTATTAGTAAGTTTGACAGATTAGTCAGAAGGTAAATTGACCACCAAGGTACATGAGTTCTGAACAGAAGACGTATTAACTGTACTTATGTTGATGGGAAACGGTAAGCTGCTACTTAATATGTCAATTGTTTGGTGAACTGTTGGTAATGTACCAAACGATTCTCAATGTAGGTACTGATGCACTGAAATAGTAAATTTACGATAATTAGAAATTGATGTGAGATTGATTGTATATCCCAATTAATAATATTTGTTGTGGAAACATTGTCCCAATACTGTTACTACATTGTCCTAGCATTGTTAGCACTGTCACTACATTAGCCTAGTATTGTTAGCACTGTCACTACATTGTTCCAGTATTGCTAGCACTGTTACTACATTGTCCCAGTATTGCTAGAACTGTTACTACATTGTCCCAGTATTGTTAGCACTGTTGCTACATTGTCCCAGTATTGTTAGCACTGTTACTACATTGTCCCAGTATTGTTAGCACTGTTACTACATTGTCCCAGTATTGTTAGCACTGTTACTACATTGTCCCAGTATTGTTAGCACTGTTACTACATTGTCCCAGTATTGCTAGCACTGTTACTACATTGTACCAGTATTGTTAGCACTGTTACTACATTGTCCCAATATTGTACAGCATTTTAAGTATTGTTACCACATTGTTAATACCTTAATATTGTTACCACATTGTTAAAATTGTTATTGTGATAAATTTGAAAAACTTCTCATAGCACCAATTTCTTGAAAAAAAAAATCAACAATAAAGCAACATGTTTATTTTTTTCTTAAAAAAAGATATGGTCTTCACTTACAAAGTATCTTGTAATTTAGATGGTAGGTACTAGCACGATAAGTATATGTGTTATTGGACAATTACACATTTTCGGTCTAATAGGAAAAATTATAGAAATAAACATTTATCTCGTTATTTTAATTGGTATCCATGATACCTAAAGGTATCATGGATACCAATATTTTCTCATTCTATCGAAAATGAAGATTTGTCCGATACCTCGAAATAATAGTACCGTAATTATCAAATTAATTCTATAAATCATAAAAAAAGGTATATTGTAATATACGCCATTAGAAAATTCAAAGATAAATTATTAGCTAGTTAGTTTAATTAATAATTTGTTTTTCATTACTCATGAAATCTGAATATCATTATGTTATTTATTTTTTTGTTTAATAGCAGACAGTACGATTAAATTACTTTATTTTATTATTATTATTATTCAAGTTGCTATCATTTAAGTAAAATTGTAAATAAATGCAGCCGAAAAGAAGAGAGTTTAGAAACATTTTCTATGTTACCTCTCCAGGCTCCGGGAAAAAATGAGTTTATTACAAAATATTAAAGAATTAAAGTCTAGAATCATTAATCTGCAAACCGCGTACAATTCAGTTTAGTGTATATTTTTATAAATGATTTGAAAGTTTATAATATTCTGCGCGCAACAATTGTACGAATCACTAATATCTGACACTGAAGAAGAAGATTGTACACTTTTTGTTTTGATTTCAAATTTGAATTTTAGTAACGAACAATGCGTTTTCGGCCTTCGTTCAAGATATTAATTGTTTCCTAAAGTATATAAACGTTTTTTATTCTATTTTATACCTTTACACGAATAGTAAATGGATTTATTGTACCTATTACCTAGTTGACAATCAAAACATATGGTGTACATCCTTTTTCTTCAAAATGAAAATTAGCAAGTCGGAAGTAAAATATGTATTTTAGAGTTTTGATTATAAAAATCTTTAAAAGCATATAAAATAAAAAAATATGCCATCAAATTTCAGGGGTTTGCAGAAAAATGATAAGAAACATTAGCCACATTGATTAAAGCAATAAAAAAAATTGGTTGGAGGGGACCTTTAAAAGAACAAGTTTTTTTATGAATATTCTTTACCTGGAAACCTGACATCTAGGCCTACTATAGTTTTCTGTGACTATTTTCTTAACAGTCAGCTGTCTTCAGCCTTTTTCAGCAAGAGTTCTGCCTTAAAATAATGTTCTGCGTCTTCCAAAAAGAAGAAGACTGAAGAAAGCATGGCTGAGTGGCTGGCTGGAATGGCTTTCTAGTGGGGGGCATGTGCCGCCAATCGGCTGACTTCAGATGGAGTTTGGCAGTGCTAGTGAGTGTGTGTGAGGTGTGTTGGCTGCTGCTCTCTCACTTTCGCCGGGCGTGTTATTGCTTCCCCTCTTATGGTCTTTCTACTATAATTGTTGTTGGTTGACTATAGATAGTCCCTATAATACACAGCTAGTAATTGAAGTGGTGCAGTGTAAACCAAGCGTTTGAAATATTTTTTAATATAAACTTTAAGTTTGTTGAATATTTCAATCCCAAGTGTTTCAAGATTGTTGTCAAATTGTGAAAATAATTATAAGCCCAAAGGATCTGCAGTTCTACATTAATTAGGTAAAGTATTATTTGTTACATCCCGTTAAATTACTTTCGGTTTAGTTTTACAGGAAGTCAGATGCAGTAGGTAGGGTAAGTTCTGAGTTAACGAACAGTTCCACATTTTCGATCATTTAAGAATTTTATTTTATCATTTTTTTAACGTTTAATTTAATGGTGTCCAATTAAAGTTGCCTTATTTAATTGGTCGGAAATTTACACCCGTCCGGTAACTCGGAACTCACCCTATGACATAAAATGCTACTAGCTGTAGGGTTAATACTCAATTTCCGTTATTTCAATAATTTTTATTCTATTAATAAAATTTTTTAATGTTTATTAGGTAATTAGATAAATTGATGCACTTATTGGCACATTAACGGAAAAGTTCATAACCAATAAAAACAATAACTGTACCTAGCTATAATTATTTATTAATCAACTTACAACTCTCTAATACAATTATTTATTAATAATTATTACATCTTAAAAGTTGTTTACAGCTAAATTAACATGCATAAAGTTAATAACTAAAATTCATCAGTAATAAGAGGGGCTAGGTAGTTAACTTCACTTGTACCTTCAATATTACTCCTAACAAAATTATATAAAATACTATTTCAAAATGCTAATTACAATTTAAACTATAGCTTCTAGCTACTTCTAGAACCTCACACCTGAGTATATCACAATTTTTAATTGACTATTTACTATGTCCTATTTTAAGTTCATTAATTACTAACTCTCAATATATATTCAGTCACAAACTTATCATTGATAACTTCATTACAATTCATGATTTCATTTGTTTTTTTACTTCTCTATTCATAAGTAGTTAATTATTGTTTTAATTGCTTCATTTGAATATTTTAACATACCTACCCCAGAAGCTCATTCAAACTAAATTGATTATTTATTTTAATTAAGTAAAACATTAGCTTGGAAGATGTAGGAAAACGTGTCCAATTTCCTCCAAATCGATATAGGTACCTAAAAAAAGTAACTAATGGTGTGTAATTTATTTAATTTGTAGAGGTGAACAGCAGCACTATTAGGTTTCCAATTTGGAAGCCATCAAGTAACCCTTTCATTTGGCATGAAGGTGTTTATGGCTAATTTAACGCTAACATCTTTTCAATGGTCTTCTTGCTTCCTTAATTCAATGCCAACTAATTTGATTAGTTTCTATAGAAATAATTAGGGTGTCCACACATTTCGTTTCCTTTCAATGACAATGAGACGACTACTGCCGCCCATTCTTCCACTTATTTTGAGCCATTGTACCTAGTACCTACCTTCTACCTAAGCTGATTGTGTGCAAATGCCAATTTTTCACTTAGATTCGCCATCTATTTCAAGAATCAACATCTATTGTGTTCTAATATGTTTTCCTCCATTGTTGGCGGCTCGTAAATAAGAGAAAGGGTACACTTTGTAATATATTGGAATACTGATAATGGTTTGAGAATTAAGTTTGCAAGAGGTTTGACAGAGACATAAGTTTCTTCAATTAACATTTCTTTGGGCTTAACACTCATTAAGATTAGTCTTTTAATTACCTACCTCAGTAAGTTAAGTCCCGCTGATTAGGTTATTAGCGAATTAGGTAGTCTCTAATTATTCAAAAGTGTCCCATTATACTTATCTCACCGGAATTTATTCCCCAATTTGCCAGCAGACTTTATCTAAATGGGCAATAGAATGTCTTTTCTAAGTCCTAGATAAGTAGGTAGTTAGGCAGTAAGTCGCGCATGAGTTACCTGCTACCAGGTGGTCGCTTCTGCCTAAATTGTGTGTTGTTTGGTATAAATTAGTTCGGGCAGTGCCTAGATACGTGACTGGACTTAATTCTGCCATTTTAGGCTGATCCAACATACCATGGCTTGACTGGGCGCTCGCTGTTCGATCATTAATTACCCTGTAAATTGTCACAGTTTTTTTTTGTTGATAGTGGTTAGGTTTTACAACCTCTACTCCCATTCTCACACTTCGAACCTCCATCGAGAAATGCCTATTTTTTAGTAGGTACTAATTTGAGGTATTATAAACTATCGGATTAGTGGTATTGTATTGCGGTGAGAAACTGCTTATTCAATCATTGTTAGTTTTAACTTTTGTAATGGGAGAAGTTAAACCTTCAAACATTTCATTTAGAGGTTATTTGTGGTTTCGAAATAACCCTAAACTTTGACGTGCATTGTTATATATTTTTTCTGCCAATCTACCTCAGATATTTTATACCAGTGCCTCATTTTAGTCACTCTACTCATTGATGTACTGACTAAATCACCACCTATCAAACTCTAGCTATTGTCATAGCAGCAATGATAGTAATTAGTGCCACATGATGGTGATTAGTCATGTCTATCACTCAATGCACTACTAAGTGATGATTGAGTACTCTATTTTGCAGTCAATATCCAATAGCCTATTGTTAGCCTTGTTCCGACACCTCTTTATTATCAATGACTTTATGCCTGTATTCAAAAGTCAATTATGTTTAATTTAATATTTAGTTCACATAGTTTTCCTCTTTAATCCTCATCCAATTTTTAATGGTCACAATTTAAAAACGTTAATTGGTCTTTTGTGTTTAATTCCGTGCTTCGGAATTTCTGTGGCAGATTAAAGTAGGAAGATTATGGTTGAACATGCTAGGTTTTTACAATGCGACATCAATTAGTCGGTCATTAAGTTGAAATACTTTTAGGTATTTAACTTTATTAGGTTTTGGAGATGTTAGTTTATTGGCTAGGTACAAATACCTAATAGGATTAGTTAGGCAGTAATTAAGGACTGACTGTTCCCATAGAATCATAGATCAAAGGCATTCTGAACAACTCAGTTGATAATGAACTCAGAACATGTAAGTGGATTAGCTAGGGGCCGACAATCGTGAGAACAACCTAACGCGTCTTCAAGCATTGTGACTAACGGCCACCACTGATGTACAAATGGACTTGTATTGTCTTCTATGGGTCATTTCAACTCAAAAACAACAACAACTCTTTCTGTTGTATTAGGTCATCTATCTTGATCTGAGAGTTTGACTGTCTCTCCTTATAAGAGGGCTGGTGTTGTGATAGCACTAGATCTTATATCACAGGTGGTATACCGTCAGGTCACGTCTATTGTCACACATCTAACTCACATCTCCACCCTTCTCTCTCTCTCTCTCGTGTACATCACTCAACTCTTGCTTTATACCTTTCAATTCTTATTGTTAAGTTTAAAATCTATGACGTTATTGCTATTCTAGTAAATTTTTAATGCATTATAATACTTCCTAGGGAAGATTTCACAAAATTTATCCATAACATCATCATGAGTTACGTTGGTTATAATTAAATAATTTACTTATATAGCAACATGAGTGGACATAATTAATTTACCTGTAGCAATTTAAAGAATGAAAGATGTCATCTTGACATATCAACTTTAAAAAGTCCTAGATTTACTACATTCTACTCCATGTAGCTATCCAAGCCTTTTTCTTAGGCTTAATTAGTTTAATTTAATGATAGACTGAGTATTCCATAGTAGATTAGTGCATTAGTTTCAGTGTACATAGATGGTGATTATCGAGAGTCACCCATGTGATGGTATCAGTGTGCCACATGCCCAGGGTGTTGAAGAGGAATACTACCCAGACGTCCCTAATTGGGGGTCTTACCTACCTCAAAACAGACACTACCTACCTCCCTAGGTTAAGCGCACACCGCACTAAAGACTAACTCTTCAACATGTTAATTACCATCTTACTAGTAACGTTAGTACTGAAAAAACTTTAATAAAAGTACACTTAAAGATTTAAAAGCAAAGCTCTGTGTCAACGGATCATGAGTTCAAATTAGTAAGTTAAGCATTGAAAGCAGGTGTTAAAATGTACCAGTCATTTGATTTTCTTTAGAATGTTAATTAAGTCCTATCCGTTATTCCCCTTACCATGGAAATGTTAACCTCTATCCTGCCCCTTACCAACCTCCGTGAGCAAATTCCCCAGTTTCGTTCCCAAGCTTATCTAGAGTGATCTGAGCGGGCGGCGTTGAATCTTTGTTGCCCGATAATATCTGCCTGGTCTTGCTCATGAGATATTTGTTTATTGGGCGCAACGGGCGGCGGACTTTTTTAATCGGTTCGTCATTGATCTCTCAGAACTGGGTAAAAATCTCTGGTGAATCTATTTACTCTTTAAATCTTATTTGACAGTATTAAATATTTTATATTTTAAATATAGCCATCGCTGTTAAATTTGAAACTGATCTTATTGAGTAAGTTCTGAGATCTTTACATTTGCGATCATATAAAAAATGGAACTCATTTTAATTCGTATCCATAATACCTACAGCTATAAAAATTTATGAAGTATCCATGATATCTGTAAGTATCATGGATACCTGTAGAATGATGCAATACCTACAAGTAGCTATCATGAATTATCAAAAATGTGGAGCTGTTCGATAACACAGAAAATACCCTAGTTACTTTGGGTCTTCTTGTCACTCACCTGGACTGACCCAAATCCCACTTCGTCCATCCTGCCACGCAATCGGACTGACCTAGCATGACTAGAGTTTCTCACGTATGGGAATGTCGGCGCGAGCCAATTTTGGAAGGCGATCGCATTTGGTGGTGTGTGGCAGATGGTGAACGACACGACCGCAACCTGGGTACCTATTACAACTCACCTACTACTACAACCTCTCCTTGCAACCAGCATCTTGCTGGAGATTCTTTGTACCCTTTAGAGTTCATTCCACGTTTATGAAATAGTAAATATTGTCATAATATTCCCGGACAGGTTGTCTGTATGAGATACCTACAATTCAGAACAAAGAAATCGTACTCTCGATATCTGAATCTCTGAAAGATAATTATAAAATGTTAGGTTTTTCTCGATGACATTTATATATAAACCGGAAAAAGGGTTCAAGAAGCGGTAGGATTGATTAAATGATTGGTGTTGCTACGGATTAATTCAAAAGGTCCTGAATTAATCAAGCATAAATGTCAATGAGGCTTGTCATTTTGTTCAGATTTGCAGCCTAGGGTTGCCATTTCGGTTGTCATGAAGTGATTCTGTTGTTGAAAGTGTTACCACGTGTAATTCGCTTCAAAGTTATCGCTTGCAGTTGATAATATCAATTTGTACAAGTCATTGAACTTCCTTTGGTGCCCCCGTATCCTACGGAGTGTTCCTTTCGCAGGATGTGGAAGCAGTTCCCCCTCAAGCTTTTTGGAGGGAAGTGGCCTGGCAATTATCCTCGGAACTTCTATCTGCGAGTGTCTGTCTGGCTTACTGACCGCAGCATCACACACACTTAAACAAATATAAAATAGGGTAGTTACATATGCCTTATCTTTTAGAGGACAGAGTTAATTCATGACTAATTCAGTTCAAAATTTATTGTCATGAATTGGTAATTATTCAATTAATGACTTTCTCTCTTTCACTAAATTTTGTACTGTTCACACTAGACCAACTTACTTACCTACATATACAGTAACTACTGTCTACTAGCCCTTAAAGTCTTAGAGAACGTATCTTAACGGCTTCAGCACTCATGCCTCTGGATTTCGTACCCTAGCCCTTCGTGCCCTAGCCCTTCGTGCCCTAGCCCTTCGTGCCCTAGCCCTTCGAACTCGTCTGTCGAACTGTGGTGACAACATACGATGCAGACAAAGCAAGTTATTTTGATGATGCTAGCTAGCGTCATTTCACGGACTGTTAACCCCGTCCCTGATGGTGTTTATAACCTGGATCGTTTTGGTTGCTTGCTCCTGGTTTAGAGGTAAAGAAGACTTGCAGAGAGCTTCTAACAGTGGTGTGACTTCTCTATTACGATGTTTGATGTCAAACAGAAAATATTTAGATAGTGCTGCTACAATATTTCAATGTAAATAATATAAATTATTCGAATGATATAGAATAAACGTGTTGCCAACTTGACAGATCTTACTTTACTAAGTAGACTTCAGACTTTTAGCTCTATAACTTGCTATATGACTTACTAGTGAATTGATGACTTATTATGCGACTGAGTGACTTACTACATGACTAACTGCACGACTTACAAGTGACTGAATGACTTACTAGTGAATGGATGACTTACTATATGACTTACTACACGGCTTACTAATGACTTACTATACGACTTACTAGTGACTGAATGACTTACTAGTGACTGGTGCTCACCAAGCGTGAACTATTAGTTGCAGCTGTCTGTTGTTTTCCATTTCCGGACTCAAACTCTCTTTGGAGAACATTTTTCTCTTAATTCTAAAATGACTGAAAGTTTCCCCATTGAGTAGCTATATATTTAGATCAAATTAGCTATGCATTATTTAACACTTGTTATTCTTTTCCGTTATATTTAACAAGTGTCATGTCTCTTAATTAATGTACACCAACTCACTAAGGGAAAGTTTGTTTTCTGCTCACAAATTACACTCTATTATTATTATTTTTATTATTATTCTTTCGTGGACTTTTATTTAGTTAATGAATGTTAGTTTAAAATATTTATTTGTCTTTGATTATTTATTATACGAATATTTCGACTAGTTATTTATAATTTAAATGATATCTTTTTGCTTTCCTTTAGTTATGTTTGTTTTCCTGTCCCACTTTTGCCTGTTTTCCAGACCCAATTTTGCCTGTTTTCCAGACCCAATTTTGCCTGTTTTCCAGACCCAATTTTGCCTGTTTTCCAGACCCAATTTTGCCTGTTTTCCAGACCCACTTTTGCCTGTTTTCCAGACCCACTTTTGCCTGTTTTCCAGACCCACTTTTGCCTGTTTTCCAGACCCACTTTTGCCTGTTTTCCAGACCCACTTTTGCCTGTTTTCCAGACCCACTTTTACCTGTTTTTCAGACCCACTTTTGCCTGTTTTTCCTGGGTGGTCTGACTCTGAAGCATCCCATGTGAACGTTCTGCTCTCTAGAACAGTTCACACACCTACACACACACACATACACACACACTGAATAGCGTAAACGCTGTTTGTGCGTGCGTGCATCCGTTACTATAAGGTGCGTCTTCACAATTGGGTGGTTTAGCGCACGTGCTTCCCCTGTTAAGGTGGGGCAATGTATGTACCTACACACCTTCTCAAACTACACACCTCAACTCATTTCACACATCAACTTTCTAGGGGGTTAAGGGGGCACTAACCCCCCTGTGGTGAACACCTGGTAGTGTATTGTCCCCCCCATACGTCTGGAGCGTTACTATACTCCCTCTCTCTAACCTTACTTGTACTCTCTCTAACCTTACCTGTACTCTCTCTAACCTTACCTGTACTCTCTCTCTAACCTTACCTGTACTCTCTCTAACTTTACCTGTACTCTCTCTAACCTTACCTGTACTCTCTCTAACCTTACCTGTACTCTCTCTAACTTTACCTGTACTCTCTCTAACCTTACCTGTACTCTCTCTAACTTTACCTGTACTCTCTCTAACTTTACCTGTACTCTCTCTAACCTTACCTGTACTCTCTCTAACCTTACCTGTACTCTCTCTAACTTTACCTGTACTCTCTCTAACTTTACCTGTACTCTCTCTAACTTTACCTGTACTCTCTCTAACCTTACCTGTACTCTCTCTAACCTTACCTGTACTCTCTCTAACCTTACCTGTACTCTCTCTAACCTTACCTGTACTCTCTCTAACCTTACCTGTACTCTCTCTAACCTTACCTGTACTCTCTCTAACCTTACCTGTACTCTCTCTAACCATACCTGTACTCACTCTAACGTTATCTGTACTCTCTCTAACCTTACCTGTACTCTCTCTAACCTTACCTGTACTCTCTCTAACCTTACCTGTACTCACTCTAACGTTATCTGTACTCTCTCTCTAACCTTACCTGTACTCTCTCTCTAACCTTACCTGTACTCTCTCTAACCTTACCTGTACTCTCTCTCTAACCTTACCTGTACTCTCTCTCTAACCTTACCTGTACTCTCTCTAACCTTACCTGTACTCTCTCTCTCTAACCTTATCTGTACTCTCTCTCTCTCTAACCTTATCTGTACTCTCTCTAACCTTATCTGTACTCATTCTAACCTTATCTGTACTCACTCTAACCTTATCTGTACTCACTCCAACCTTACCTGTACTCTCTCTTTACTTCTATCTCTATTTTATAATGGTATACTTTAATGGTACTTTTCAATGTCTTATCTTCTATCTTATCTCTTGTCAATCGGTCGCCGGTCGTAGTTCTTATCCTTTCTTTCTTCCTCTTCCCTCTCTTCTTTCCTCTCCCCTTTCTCCCATCTTCTTTCCTTCCTTTTTCTCCCCTTTCTTCCATCTTCCTTCCTTTCTCCCATCTTTCTTCTCTTTCTCCCATCTTTCTTCTCTTTCTCCCATCTTTCTTCTATTACTCTTGACCCTGACCTTTACGTCCGTCAATACTATCGGTCAGTGTCCATATCCACACTCTTACACAATCTAGCTATTAATAGTTATTTGAAGCAATACATTTAAGTTAGAATCTTCCTTTCTAATCTAATTAGCAGTCTTCAGTTCAAACGTTCAATCCATATATGTTAAATATTTTAGTTCGTACGTGTAGTAAGTACCTAATTCAATTACTTATTCCATTAAAACCTTTTGTTCTTAAGTATTTCCAACACTCCAATTCTACATTTCTGAACTTCGGTCCCCTAAACTATCTAAGAATTGTAAAATTTATTAATTTAATATCCTATTTCTTAAGTTTTCTCCTTCCTAAGTCCTACCTAGTGACACATCCTAATTGATTACTTAGAAGTTATGTTATCATGCTATATCGTTTGCATGTCTCACGGCCCTATACTTACAGTTCACCGTGCAGACTATTCATTATTGCTCTTATTTCTGATTATTTAAAGGCATGATTTATGTCTTATTATCACTCGCAGATTATAAACTTTAGGCCATTTTTATTTTATTCAACCTCTACTTCATAGCTAGGATACGCACTTGTGTATTAAATAAGATGTTTCCTTGTAAATTAATTCCTTTCAATTAGGTGAGTTTTTAAATTCTGCTGAACTTTTAAATGATTAATTTCTTACTTGAAGGTAGCTAATTCGATTTTTTTCTGTTTTCAGATCTGGACCGATGGTTTTGAGATTTTACTCATCTAGATCCTAACTACAGAACGATGGTGGCTGATCCACCATGCCCCGGCCTAATGGGCCACACATCCCCCCAAGATGACCAAATTAACCCTACCCAACTAAAGTACTTCCATAGACAAGTTTTTCACAATTGCCAATGTCCGGGAAGACCAAAGAGACTACCAGAATCTAGTGATATTTTATTCAATTCTTCTAGCTGTGAATTTAGCAATCAATTATCTTCAAATTTTAGTGACAAATCATCTGGTGCGCAGGTTTTGCCGCACTATACCGAGAATACAACTTCAATCAAAACCTCTACGAGCAATCTACAACCAAATTGCTTACGACTCAATCCACACAAAAGCAACAGATGGCGACGGCGCTCCAGAGATGGAACAATTAGTAGTGATTTAAGTTTAGACACCTCTTCAGATCTACCTCAAAATAACACCTTAGGCAAAAATTACAAAGTCACAACCCCTATTCATCGACCGAAGAATTTACTAAATGCAGTCATCAGTCCTTTCTGCAGAGCACTAAGTGTTCGACTGTCCTCTACTCTAAGTGTTCGGCAATTGGTGCCCTTAGCCTCTAGTTGGCTACTTTCGGCCCTGCTCTTGATTCTGGTGCTACCGAACTTAACGGGTGAGTTTGATAGATCATAATGTTTTTATTCATCAAGTAATTACTTGATCGAACTTTTCACCGAGTTCTATACTAATAGAGTAAGTTACGAATTATTAGTCAGTTTCACACCTTCAGTCATATAAGAAAAACGATAGAATAATTATTATTCAGATTTATATCGTTATTTTCTATATGACCGAAGATGTGAAATAGACCGATAATTCGTCACTTACCCCACACCTATATTATATTTTTACTCATATGGTATACTCTATTATTTCTCTGTATATTTGTTTACAATGACACCTGTGATTACTGTTAACTATCTGCTAACGACTTATCAATATTGATTTACTCTTGGATGGTATACTGCAAACTCACTCTATTATTGAGTCCTGCTATTGATTGTCCTTCGATTGTCCTATTGAATGGGTAACGATTGTCTTATTGGCAAAATAACGATTGTCCTATCGGCCAGACATCACGTTCTATCGCACTAAAGAACATCAAGTGTATTCTGCCGGTAGAACTTACAACTCCAATAGACCCACTAGTTCTAACGCATGAAATGTATCGTACAGGCTTCTTGACTTAAGTTAGAGAGAACAATTATTTTGCCACGTGTTTTTGCGCTTATTTATACCCATATAGTGCGCTGGTTTTGCCCCTTTCTTGCGCTGATTTCGCCCCTTTCTTGCGCTGATTTTGCCCCTTTCTTGCGCTGATTTTGCCCACTTCTTGCGCTGATTTCGCCCCTTTCTTGCGCTGATTTTGCCCACTTCTTGCGCTGATTTCGCCTCTTTCTCCGCTGATTTTGCCCCTTTCTTGCGCTGATTTTGCCTCTTTCTTGCGCTGATTTTGCCTCTTTCTTGCGCTGATTTTGCCTCTTTCTTGCGCTGATTTTGCCCCTCTGTCAGCGGCTTTCCCCCTTTCTCCGTCAATCGATTCTGTCGCCAGTTTATTTTCAGTGGTAATATTCTGCACGCAGCCTTTTCTCATGTTTGTACAAGAGACTTATTCTTCATAAGTTATTCTTAGAACTATCAATCAATAGAAAGAAATATCAAACGCTGTAACTACTGCATGAATTTATAGTCAAAAGCTTTATGAAAAATAGCCTCTGCTAATAATATGCTACGCCAAATTATTCTATTAAAGTTAATTTTTTCACTCCTGAGCAGGCTTCTAAAAGTGCAAAGTTTCAGTGTGTATCTATCCACAGCGTGTGCCGTAGCTATAGCATTGGCTCTGCTCACACACACCTGCCTCTCTTTTAATTACTACCGATGTTAGAGTTTCCGGCTTGAGACCCTAAATATATACCCCGTACAGTCATCTCCACTGCTGACCTTAGAGTGATGGGTGTGGAGAGGTGAGAGTGACTGTAGCCTGAGCATCTGTCCGTAGTCTCTAGCTAGTAGTACAATGCTCGCCTTACCTACTAGTATCAAGTTACTAGAGTGTGCCTAGCAGAAAGAAACAATGAGATCGATAAACTAACGTCTAGGAACCTAGGGGCCAACAGGACACCAACAGCTTGAGACGCTAAAGTTATAGGACATCTAAAGTTTAGGACATAGTAGTTTCAAGTTAGAGACATCTAAAGTTTAGGACATTGGTTTAATTTAGAGGACATCTAATGGTTGGGACACTGTAGTTAAAGTTAGAGGACATCTAAAGCTTAGGACACTAGTTTCAAGTTAGAGGACATCTAAAGTTTAGGACACTAGTTTCAAGTTGGAGGACATCTAAAGTTTAGGACACTAGTTTCAAGTTAGAGGACATCTAAAGCTTAGGACATTGGTTCAAGTTAGAGGACATCTAAAGATTAGTACACTGTATTTTCAAGTTAGAGGACATCTAAAGATTAGTACACTGTATTTTCAAGTTAGAGGACATCTAAAGTTTAGGACACTAGTTTCAAGTTAGAGGACATCTAAAGTTTAGGACATAAGGTTTGAAAATTTCCTTTATAAGAATCTATTAGAACTCTATTTTTTGTGACGTTAATTAATTATCTCTTGACCTAGAGACACACACGATATCAAACTAATTTTATGTTTTTTTTACTTTTTTAACTTTTCCTTGTGACCCGCAAACTA
The DNA here is from genome assembly GCA_947561585.1 of Caprella mutica. Classification (NCBI taxonomy): domain Eukaryota; kingdom Metazoa; phylum Arthropoda; class Malacostraca; order Amphipoda; family Caprellidae; genus Caprella; species Caprella mutica. The sequence continues at coordinate 55,757 of CANNZV010003122.1, read as the reverse complement.
ATAAGCCAATCACGAGCTTCCGGGTTCCGGTGTACCTAATCTTAAAAAACTGTCATTTCTGTAACTAATTTTTGTTTTTATTTGTATAGCGTAGAATAAAGTTCATCATACATTTATGAGTGTGATAGATTTCTAAGAGTCTCGTGTCTCTCTTATTCACGTTAGTGTGGGTGTGTACTTACTTTTCAAAATAGAGGTCAGTGTCACCGTACCATTTTATTTGTGACTGCTGTTTTTCTTTCTTGGTTGTAGGATATGCCTATATAGTTGTCATCATTTTAGTAAGCCTATTGAGTGCGTAAATTGCGCCACAATGACGCAATTTATATTGCGCCATCGCACCGATCAGTTGCCGGTTACCCACTTTTTAACATGTTACGAACTGTTACGACGAAATAAAGCGTACCTATTTTTAAAGCTGCTCTCACGGGAAACGTGTATATCGTCTGTCTGGGAAAAACAAACCAATTTAGTGGATCCGGAATTAAAGTCAAATAAATCGATATTTTATATTATAGGTACAATTTTCTACTTTACTGTATAATTTTAATTCAGAAGAATTTTTAAAATATTTTACAATGGTGTGAGAAGTGGGTAAGTTCCTAGTTATTGGGAAGATTTCACATATTCGATCATATAAGAATTTTTCTTTATATTCTAACTCGTTATTTTAATTGGTATCCGTGATACCATGCATGAAAAAATATATAGTAGTAATTATTAAGTTTTATTTTGATTGGTATCCATGATACCTGCAGGTATCATGGATACCAAATTAAATAACAATTTAAAGTGAAAAAATATTTAATTTTTTTTTCTTAAATGATCGAAAATGTGGAACCGTTCGATAACTCTGAACTTACCCTTCATATTTTCTTTATATTTTTCACCGTTTCATGACTTGATTTATTAATTTGTTCATCAAAATGTGTCTCGTTATGCATGTCTTTGAAGGTGTTTCTCAGCAATGTTTTAGATATTTTAATTGTTTCACCATAGTTAGTGTACATTGCTCCTATGTCGTCTAGACAGAGTCACATAGTTGGCATCTTAGTAATGGTGTACATACAGTATTTACACCCTAGGGGCAGTAGGCCCACAGCAGATATTTGGTTCGTTCAATTTACAATCTTACTGATTATTACTAATAATAAAGTGGCCATTTTAGTATATCCTTATTTGTCGATAGTCCATCAATATTAGTTTAGATTTGTTATTAAGTTTGTAATCATCGGCCGGTTCTTCATTTTCGGTCATAGAAGAAAAAAAAACGATATAATAATAACTATCTAATGTTTTTGGTATCCATGATACCTGCATGTATCATGGATACCATTTATTCAATTATTGTATAGTTTACTTTTCATGTGACCGAAGATGTGGAACCGGCCGATGAATAGTTCTTACTCTACGTGATGATGCATATCACTCCTACGTCTTACGTGTGCGTTGTCGTAACGTGTATTATCTAACGTGCTCACGTTTCATTTGTTTCACCATAGCATTTCAATAATGTTTTAATATCGCATACGTGCTGTGCGTACTAAAAGGTATAACAGACGTGCCTTAGGAGAAAGTGTCTCTCTCACCATTGTCTTGCCACTTAGCTACCTCACAGCCAGCGGAAGAGTGTGCTAAATCTTAACTATATTAAAAAGAGAATTAAACATTGGGAGTATATTAGTTGGTTAGGGTCAATGGTGGTGATTTGTGTTAGAATTTTAGTAAATGTCTTGCTCATTAATAGCTAAAATAACTATATTCCTCTATAGACTGTAGAGTACAGACTTTAGTGTCTTTAGTCTTTGCCGCGTGCTGCACGTCTTCCTAGTCTGTGTCAGTGTACGTACCATCCCCTGCAGATATACCTGTGTACCATCACTACATAAAGTATGCATACAAACTATTTCACAGACACTGCTGTAAGTACAATAATTGCTCCCAATGTATAGTTTTCACCAGGAATAACGATGCAGAAAATGACTATAGAGTGTACGTGAAATGGCTAGCTATCGCCTTCAACCGTAACTGCAATATCGCAATGATGCACGAGTAACAGCTGATTACGCGTGAGTGTTTAATATCTTTGTAACCTGGTGTATGTAGGGTAAGTGACGAGTTATCGGACAGATTCACATTTTCGATCACTTAAGAGATATACGATTTGTTAATTTAACTCATTACTTTAATTAGTATCCGTGATACCTGCTTATTTTAATTGGTATCCATGAAACCTGCAGGTATCATGGATACCATGAACAATAACGAGTTGAAATGTTATATGCTTTTTCTTTAATATCGGAAATGTGTATCTGTGCGATAAGTGCTCACTTACCCCAGGCTTAGAAAGATGGCAGACTGTGAAGAGAGAGAGAGAGAGAGAGAGGAAGTTGTATCTGTTTACCTCCTTACTTCCTTTGCTTATCGCACCAGAGCAGTCTGGCTAAGATCTACATTGTCAAGATAGGCTAGAGAGAGTGCACACACTATTAGACTTAGACTCTAAGTCTAGTAGTGTGTTTAAGCCTGAGCCTACCCTCTAACCGTTAGAGGGTAGGCTCAGGGTTAAACTTTTGAGGGTTGGTAGAATTAGGTTTAAACATCTGAGGGTTGACTTAGACTTGAGGTTAGACTCCTGAGGGTAAAGCATGCATGGTAATATTAATTTCCTTTTTCGTAACTTGTATTCTGTATTTGCTTTTGTTCAATAATTACTTTTAATTAGTATTTGTTTTAATGGGTTTTAACTAGTATCGATATTAAGCAAACAAGATAAGACTTTCAACAACTGAAATGTTGAAATTTAAGACTACTGCATTGCCGGTGGTGTTTGTACAGCCGTAGTATCGATATATTGACCTGCATAGCATGAAGTAGCTACTACGTCTGCCGTAGACTCTACGTGCATCACCTAGTGTGGCTCCCCTATGGGTAAAATGTTGTTACTTTTCCCACATGGGTGACTGTGTGAGACTTTTGAAAGTTAGTGCAGCTAACTACTGTGAAGCTAAGGTACACTGTGAAGCTGAGGTACACTGTGAAGCTAAGGTACACTGTGAAGCTAAGGTACACTGTGAAGCTGAGGTACACTGTGAAGCTAAGGTACACTGTGAAGCTGAGGTACACTGTGAAGCTAAGGTACACTGTGAAGCTAAGGTACACTGTGAAGCTGAGGTACACTGTGAAGCTAAGGTACACTGTGAAGCTAAGGTACACTGTGAAGCTGAGGTACACTGTGAAGTTAAGGTACACTGTGAAGCTAAGGTACACTGTGAAGCTAAGGTACACTGTGAAGCTGAGGTACACTGTGAAGTTAAGGTACACTGTGAAGTTAAGGTACACTGTGAAGCTGAGGTACACTGTGAAGCTGAGGTACACTGTGAAGCTGAGGTACACTGTGAAGCTGAGGTACACTATGAAGCTAAGGTACACTGTGAAGCTGAGGTACACTGTGAAGCTGAGGTACACTGTGAAGCTGAGGTACACTGTGAAGCTAAGGTACACTGTGAAGCTAAGGTACACTGTGAAGCTAAGGTACACTGTGAAGCTAAGGTACACTGTCAATAAAATTTCCAATCGGCAGATCGTCTGTTATTGTCCATTACGGTAAATATTGATGATATTTTATGGTAAAATATCATAATAAAGACATTAGCCTCAGGATTTTTTGTCGGGAATGTCCGACGTTAAAAAGGGTTTTAAATTTATGCTAAATTACGGGGTTACAACCGATATTGTGTCAGGGGTTACAGTGTATATTTCTTCACGAGAGGTCACGTCGCGACCTGACTATACAGTATAGTGACTATAGTATAGTGACTATAGTATAGTGACTATACAGTCTGTCACTTTCATATTAGTAGTACCTTTGCTCTGTTGGCACACATGTACGGTAGACTGTAGTAAGTCAGGAAATACTGAAATGATTGAATATTTGAAATGATAAAAAAAAAGTTATGAAAAATTTCTCAATTTCGATTACTGAAAATTGAATTAATTAGCTAACTATTAATAAAATTACAAGAAAAATCATGTATCCTTAGTTTTAATTTTTCAATTTTGTGCGAAATTGAATTATGTTTTAGTTGTTCTAAACTATAATATTTTATTTGTGTTATTCTCGATATATTTATGTGTAGCAAACATATATTCTTTTTATATTTTCGTCTGTCAGAAAAAGATGCTTAACTTCTGCTGTGTGCCCACAGAATAAACTTCTAACCTCTATTTGAAGCTGACAGCTGGTCTCTTGACCTCTAATGTCTGCGTGACCTCTGCACTGACCTCTGAGTTCATTGGACAGTGAGCACCTGAGCACAGGTCACTGCAGTGAGCGCTCACTGCTCTCATCTTTAGTTCTTACATCTATTAAAGTGTTAATTCTTTTAATTCTAAATTTCAGTTTCTCTAATTACAACTTTTCGTTTTCATAATATTTAATTTCTGTTGTTTTTAATGTTCAATTATGATTATTGAATTTATTTTTTTACTCCCGTTCATTTTGATAGTCATTAGGGTAAGTTCCAAATTATCGGACGGTTCCACATCTTCGATCAAATCAAAAAAGTAGGTATGTGACAGTTATTGTTTAACTTTTATCTTGATCGGTATCCATGATACCTGCCTGTATCATGGATACCAATTAAGATTACAGTTTCAATAACTTTATTATATGCATTTTTCTTACGTGATCGAAGATGTGAAACTGTCCGATAACTCGTACCTTACCCCTCTCCATGCCCTCCACTAGATAAGTGTATCCGTGACACAGACATCTAATTCATTCACTAAATTGTTTGTGCAGTGTACGCGTGGGCAGGTCTTCCTACGTGAAGTTACAACTATGGACCAATTGCTAATCACCGGACACAGCACCAACCCCTCTCTTAATTAGTCGGTGGTGGTAATTTAACCGGTTGCGAATATGGTTGAATTGGTTGCAGTTTTGGTTGTATTAACCATTGATGAACAAGTTAGGATTCACAATTTCACTTATCAAATTTTCTATCATTTTCAAATTTGTCATCGTGTACCCAGACCAATTTTAGAATATCTACAAGCATCACAATTAGTAGTCTCTTTTTGAACATTAGTAAAGTGTGAAATAGGTTGCAGTTTTCTGTGACTGTAACATAACGTGTTCTATTTTTTTGTGTAACTGTACATCTATTTACGCAAGTGACTAAACACCTTGAAAGGTCGTTGCAAATACTTCTGATAAAAGTTGACCTTCAACCCTACCTGTGTGGCTGACTGCTTTGACCCTAAATACCTGCATTCCTTCACCCTAAAAAGAACAAAACTGGAATACACCAACAGGAAGTTACGAGATATTCCCAAATTCCCGTTCCGAAGTATCGTTCGGTTGCAGCGTGTTTCCTATATGGAAATGCCTTGGTTAGTTGCAGTGTTTGGTGTCCTTAGAGTCCAGATGCTAAGTCTTTAATTTCCTTTTCGCCACGCTTGTTAACTCTTCTCCCAGTAATGAACCCCTACTGCAATCGTGTGGTCAGTTTCTCTGAAATGAGAGTACTTGCCTACCTCTGATAGATCTTATCGTAGTACCTACCTGGACAATGTCCTATGTCTGCTGTTGAAATGGGTACACACACTACAGTATACACACTACAGTACACACACTACAGTGCACACACTCCAGTACACACACTCCAGTACACACACTCCAGTACACACACTCCAGTACACACACTCCAGTACACACACTCCAGTACACACACTCCAGTACACACACTCCAGTACACACTGCCCAGTAGGTATACATTCTCTCCATACCAATGTTGCAGTGAAACATCTTACTTATGAAGTCTTGGTTCCTACATAACTCTTAGCCACTTCATATCTCAGGTGCTCTAGATAGTCTCCTATAATTTAAACATAGAAAACTACTACATAACTCATGTCCTTCATTTCTCGAGTGCTTCACAACTCATTAGTCTCACTGTACTTTCCAGCTCAACTCGCATATCTTCATTTCCATGTTGCACCCAGCACATAGTCTACATGCTTTGCATTTTTGTGCCATACCTCTCTCACATGCCTGCATTGCGTCATCTCTCGTATGATGGACTCACTGCTCTGATGCCACTCCAGTTACCTGCATTTCATTGAAATTAATAATTAAATATGCAATGCATGTAGGGTAAGTTACGAATTATCAGTCGGTGACACATCGTCGGTCATATAATTTTTTAAATATTTTATTTATTTTAAATGGTATCCATGCAGGTATCATGGATACCAATAAAAAAATTATTATATTGTTTTTTCTTATATGACCGAAGATGTGAAACAGACCGATAATTCGTAACTTACCCTACCTATTTGTTCACAAAGATTATTGCAATTTTGATATTTGATTGAGTTCAAACTAACGCATTATAATTGTTGTTCCTATTATTTAACTCTATCCTGTAATCCTGTTATTATTATCCCTTTATATTGGCAAACATAGTTACTAAAATTTCGTGGAGTTATTATCGAACGGTTCCGCATTTGCGATCATTAAAGGAAAATATAATAATTACTATTTAATTAGTTCTATTGATTAAAATAACGACTTGGCATAATAGCACTTGTTTTTCTTTAATTCACGTCTTTCACGCTAGTGTTTCCACTTTTTAGGCTCTATGAACATGACACCGTAGTACGTAGGATCGGGAAACCCTATGATATCTATGTCGTGGCCTATGTACAGGAAATATCCCTATGTTGAGATAAGCGTGTGGGCCAGTGCATCCGAATTCAATGCTAGGGTTGGGACCATATGCTTTTTAAATAATAGATCGTAAGTATGAAATGGTATCGAATACTGCTTACCGCTGGCTTGGTTAGACCGATTTTCCCCTGTTTATAATTTGCCTTCCTTCTTAACCAGGACTGTGTTTCTTTTTTTCGTGTGGGAGAAGAAGTTACAGTATAATTTTCCAATGCTGTGACTCTTTTTTTCGTGTGGGAGAAGAAGTTACAGTATAATTTTCCAATGCTGTGACTCGTTTCCTCAGTTGTTGTTGTTATCGTTGTTTGTTGCGTTGCGTCAGGTCGGATCTGTTTGTAGCGTATCCGTGACTGAGAGTTGCGCATTCTTGTCTCATTGTTGTCTCATTGTTGACGTGACCTCACTCTTATGACACCAACACTACGATATGGTGCAAATGAAAACCAATAAACCACATTATTCCTAATTCATATTGTAGAATGAAGATGAATCTACCTACCTAATTTTATCAATTGATTTGGCAGGTTTATTCTTTTTAGAATTTTAGATATTAGGATTGAATGTATTTCAGACAGCTATATGAAGTAAATGCCTTCGTATCCGTGATGCAGTGCGTGTGTGTACCCAAGATACGGCATCCCCGTGACAGGCTAACTGCACCTCACACCCACCACTTTGCCTTTAGTGCCCTGACTTAGAAAGTCTGAAGGACGTGTCTCTTCATTCGTCTCTCTCATCCCTTCTAGGGAAACTCTCTGGCCAATGCTATGCAGGCACTGGTGTCCTATTTAGTGTCCTATACAGCCAACAGTGTCCTATATAGCCACCAGTGTCCTATGCAGCCACCAGTGTCCTATGTAGACATAAGCAGAAGGGATAAAGCAATAGTGAGCTATGTGCTTACTGTAAAATAAGATTAGTATTTTCTACCACAGTGGTTCAGACTCAATCCTAGTGGTTCAGACTCAATCCTAGTGGTTCAGACTCAATCCTAGTGGTTCAGACTCAATCCTAGTGGTTCAGACTCAATCCTAGTGGTTCAGACTCAATCCTAGTGGTTCAGACTCAATCCTAGTGGTTCAGACTCAATCCTAGTGGTTCAGACTCAATCCTAGTGGTTCAGACTCAATCCTAGTGGTTCAGACTCAATCCTAGTGGTTCAGACTCAATCCTAGTGGTTCAGACTCAATCCTAGTGGTTCAGACTCAATCCTAGTGGTTCAGACTCAATCCTAGTGGTTCAGACTCAATCCTAGTGGTTCAGACTCAATCCTAGTGGTTCAGACTCAATCCTAGTTCTTCAGCCTCAATCCTAGTGGTTCAGCCTCAATCCTAGTGGTTCAGCCTCAATCCTAGTGGTTCAGACTCAATCCTAGTGGTTCAGCCTCATTCCTAGTGGTTTAGCCTCAATCCTAGTGGTTCAGCCTCAATCCTAGTGGTTCAGACTCAACCCCAGTGGTTCAGACTCAATCCTAGTGGTTCAGACTCAACCCCAGTGGTTCAGACTCAATCCTAGTGGTTCAGCCTCAATCCTAGTGGTTCAGCCTTAATCCTAGTGGTTCAGACTCAACCCCAGTGGTTCAGACTCAACCCCAGTGGTTCAGACTCAATCCTAGTGGTTCAGACTCAATCCTAGTGGTTCAGCCTCAATCCTAGTGGTTCAGACTCAATCCTAGTGGTTCAGACTCAATCCTAGTGGTTCAGCCTCAATCCTAGTGGTTCAGTCTCAATCCTAGTGGTTCAGCCTCAATCCTAGTGGTTCAGCCTCAATCCTAGTGGTTCAGACTCAACCTTAGGGGTTCAGACTCAACCTTAGGGGTTCGGACTCAACCCCAGTGGTTCAGACTCAACCCTAGGGGTTCAGACTCAACCCCAGTGGTTCAGACTCAACCCCAGTGGTTCAGACTCAACCCCAGTGGTTCAGACTCAACCCCAGTGGTTCAGACTCAATCCTAGTGGTTCAGACTCAACCCCAGTGGTTCAGACTCAATCCTAGTGGTTCAGCCTCAATCCTAGTGGTTCAGCCTCAATCCTAGTGGTTCAGCCTTAATCCTAGTGGTTCAGACTCAACCCCAGTGGTTCAGACTCAATCCTAGTGGTTCAGACTCAATCCTAGTGGTTCAGACTCAATCCTAGTGGTTCAGCCTCAATCCTAGTGGTTCAGCCTCAATCCTAGTGGTTCAGACTCAATCCTAGTGGTTCAGACTCAATCCTAGTGGTTCAGCCTCAATCCTAGTGGTTCAGTCTCAATCCTAGTGGTTCAGCCTCAATCCTAGTGGTTCAGCCTCAATCCTAGTGGTTCAGACTCAACCTTAGGGGTTCAGACTCAACCTTAGGGGTTCGGACTCAACCCCAGTGGTTCAGACTCAACCCTAGGGGTTCAGACTCAACCCCAGTGGTTCAGACTCAACCCCAGTGGTTCAGACTCAACCCCAGTGGTTCAGACTCAACCCCAGTGGTTCAGACTCAACCCCAGTGGTTCAGACTGCACCACTAGTTGGGCGGGGTGGTTCAGATAGTCTGGGTGTGTCGTTTCAGGTGAACTAACCCTACTTCCGCTCTGTCTCTCTCTCTCTACTAAACCCTCACTGTGGTTAATAGGGTGGCAACCACATTAACCACTGTGGGTTGTAACACCTCGTGTGGTTCGTTTTAACTCTTTAATGTCCTTTATCATCTCGATAAAGTCATTCATTTGTTCAAACTTAGATCATATCACTGTAGTGTAAGTACTGAGTTATCGGTCAGTTCCACATTTTCGATCATGTAAGGAAAAAGTATATAATATTTATTTATCTCGTTAGTTTAATTGTTTTTTCTTTCTTAATGTGGAACCGTCCAAAAACTCATACCTTGCCCTCTCTTCCAATAGATATCATATAGTAATAATTACATATCAATGAATGGTGGTGCATACATTTTATCAATGAATGAGTGCAATGAATGGCAAAGTAATTAAGTAACTCTGTTATCCGTGGATTAGGAAATGCCGCCAGAGCAATGATCTCTACTTTGTAACATACAGTTGTGGCAGCAATTGCAATTTGTATTCTATTTATCTATATTTTACGCTCTTTTAACTTGAATATTATTTTTTAAATGTACATTTTTTTAAATCATGAGGTCCTACCAAAGAAGAGAATCGCTGCATGATACTAATTTCAAAAATCAGTTTTTTTCACTATTTTCAAATGTTACAAATTTGTCATCGTGTACCCAGACACATTTTAAAATGTCTACAAACATTACAATTAGTAAAGTTTTTTGTATATTAGTAAAGTGTGATGCTATCAGATCTATTTTTCTTTGACTGTGTAAGTTGGTATGAGTAGCTGTGTAATCATTGCACAGTCCACTGACCATCACTTGACCCGTTAGTGACCCTCCTTCCTTCCTATCCTCACCCATCCCTAAAGCTAACCATCCTCCTCCTCACCATCGGGGGACCGACCCAAATGGTGACACTGCAACCAGTGAAATAACTTACAGTACTCCTTTTGGTCGCACAATTGCGACTTTCGGTCGCAGAATTGCGCCTTCTAGTTGGTGTTTATCATGTGTTGTAGTTTGGCGCGTGGCGCAAAAGGCTGGCGCAGCAGACGGGGCTTCCTGCGCCCCTAGCGTTTAATTTGCCGCTCTGCGCCCTCAGACCGGATGAGAGTAGGTTTATTGCTCAGTGTTGCCAGTGCTATCTCTGTAGCAAAGGCAGTGTCTAACTCTACACTAATGGGAATGTTGTCAATACATTTGATTGTAAACTACCTGTTAACCAGGGGAAGTTCTGAGTTATCGATCGCTGTCACATTTTCGGTCATATGAGAATAAATATAAAATTTAACATTCCAACTCATCATTTTATATTTTTTCTTATATGACCGAAAATGTGGAACTGTTTGACAACTCTGAACTTACCCCACATCTCGTGAATACATCATTGATGTTTTTGGCTCTGATGTATAATTTTCCTATGATAATTTTCGCTAAGGTAGACTTCATTACTCAAAAAATGTGAGATGCTAATAAACACTGGTAGTTATTCTGCAGAAAGATTATCATCTCGTTAGCTTTATTGATTGTACAGACTGTAGTGATTTTAACACACCTGCGTGTGTCAGTGCGTGGTATAGTGTGTGTTTCAGTGCGTGGTATAGTGCGTGTGACAGTGCGTGGTATAGTGCGTGTGTCAGTGCGTGGTATAATGCGTGTGTCAGTGCGTGGTATAGTGCGTGTGTCAGTGCGTGGTATAGTGCGTAATGGGCGGTGGTAAAAGTATTTTGTTTTTCTCTCATGTCCTTATTGGTAACTGTTCCTCTGATCTTCCTTACATGGAACCATTCTTCTTCCTCCCACTCCTTCACTTGCCCCTTCACTAATTGCAGTCCTTCTCTTGTCCCTTCACTAATTGCAGTCCTTCACTTGTCTCTTCGTCTGTGAAGAGACACTGTAGCATTTCTTGGTGAAATTTTAAGTCATTTTGCGCAATGGAAAAGTCATTCCCCGCTGCAGAAAATTATGCGCAATTTAGTCACGGATGCGCGTAAACTTTTCTCACTTTCTTTTCGAATCGCATTTAGCATTCCTTAGTTAGTCCTACCGATGCTATGAGGGTGCACATCCTTTCGTGAAAGTGACTGATGTCATTTTCCCGTCTGTTGGCATCGTACTGAAAATGTCAATGGACAACACATTGGTACAACAATCTCTAGGACCACTTCACACTCGCGTTTTCTAACACCGCGGAATAAGCTCTTCCTAAAAAGTGTTCACACTTTGTGCTTTTTTTTATCGCTGAAGGAAAAATTGCATTAAATTTTTCCATTTATTAAAAAACGCAAGTGGGAACACATTTTAAGAAGAGCTTTTTAGTGCGAGTGTGAAGCGGGCTTAAATTTCCCGTCAGAGAAATCTATGCAACATCTTATTTTATACCTAGCGGTTATTAATAAATGTTTTTGTAGTTATTAATTAACTCTCAGTAGGGTAAGTTACGAATTATCGGTCAATTTCACATCTAATAAAACATTTAAAATGTAATTATTATATCGGTCTTTTTATATGACCGAAGATGTGAAACCGACCGATAGTTGGTAACTAACCCTATCTATGATAGTGCTGTACTCTAACGGTAATACACCCTTCCTTATCAGGTGATGCTTTTTAACACCTGAACTAATTAGTATGACTTTACTTGTACAGTCTGTTCTGTGACTTTACCTGCTATAGTTCAAATGAACCATATTCTGCTATTACTAATAGACGTATAGTAATGCTCGTATATATTTAAAATGTGTCTGGGTACACGATGACAAGTTCGTAAGGAATAAATAGCAAATTAGAAAACTTGCTCAAGATTTCCCATGAATTTGTATGTTAATTTTTTTCTTTTTTGTTCACAGAGGCCTGTTCATCCCGATCCACACCCCGGCCACGGCCCATCTCCCCCACCCTGCGCCCCAACATCACCTTCCAGACTTACGCATGTCCCCCCGCTTACGCGGCCTGGTACTGTCTCAACGGAGCGACTTGCTTCACCGTCAAGATAGCTGAGAGCATCCTCTACAATTGCGAGTAAGTTTAAATTAACTAGACTAATTAAACTCACTACTAATTGACCACCAGACTATGGTAGAACAGGAACTCACACCTCCACACTGAATCACCAAACTATGGCAGAAATAAAAAGGTGGATGAGTGGATTTTACCTATCGTTCATTTTCAGTTGTACAATCCGTAGTTTTATAACTGCATAGCGTTCTAATTGGTGGTGTATAATGCATTTATTAAGATTGTATTACCAGTTGTAGTTCACTCAATGTAGGTAATTGAGTGTGTGATATCTAATCAGGTAGGCACTACCTACAATGCACAGTTTGCACTCCTCCCCTCCAAGGAATTATCCTATCACTAATCCTATCCATTTAATGGCCAATTACTATCTATTGTGAATTTTGGCAAATGCGCTTATCTTTATTGGGAGAGTTTGAAAAGAGTTCTATTTTCCAACTGTTTCACTGTCACGTTACATATGTTTTTAGCAATGTGTGTACCGTATTAGATCCCTCTTTGAAGTAATATCTTCCATCTCACTACAATTTATCTCCTTTTCTCCTCTTCCTCGGCATGTCTTCTCACGCAAATTAACTTTATTGGTACAAGTAGCATAACCATTTCCCTGTCTCTACTTTAGTTACTTTAGCTCTAGCGGTGGTAGAAGGAAAAGAGATGTAGCGGTAATGTCTCGCTAGTAGCGGTAATGTCTCGCTAGTAGCGGTAATGTCTCGTTACTAGCGGTAATGTCTCGTTACTAGCGGCAGTGTCCCGCTAGTTTCGATACTAGCGGTGAAATTTTTCGCTACTAGCGGTGGGAACAGCGTTAATGGCTTCATTAGCGCATCAATCAGCGGTTAGGTATATGGTGAAGTTAAGAAGTGATTAACTAGTGCACCCGTGGTGAACTGACCTCTGACCTACCCTGTGACAGGCCAAAGCCCACCCAACTGACGCAACATATTTCAGACCTTTTTACCCCTCATCTGTTGAAGAGAGTGGTATTTGGGTATTAGAGAGTGGTATTTGGGTATTAGAGAGTGGTATTTGGGTATTAGAGAGTGGTACTTCTTGTGAATCTAGTCACTGGCTTCTAAGTCTTTGAATATGAATCATTAGAGTTGTTACTCTCATTATCAGTGTAAGTAGCTGTGTGTGGTCACTCCTATGCTTACTCTGTTCACAGCCCATTGTGCCATGCAGCCTATTATGCTCATTAATGCTCATGCTCAGTGTCAAACGCTGTGACAGACACTGTAGTGAACACTGTGTCGGACATTGTGGCAAACTGTATGACGAACACTGGTGCCGGCCCTGCTCTCTTTTACTCTTTTAACTAAAATGATGGAAAGTCTGTGTTATATTTTTCTTCGTTAATTTACTTCTCTTAGGTCATGTTTATATATTAAAATTTTGAATTAATTAACTTTGTGGCTATTTAGTAAAGTCAGAATAAGATGAAGACGGAAAATAAATTCAACTTAATGGAATATCATTTTTTGCTAGAAAACAAGTCAATATTTTCCTCAATCGATGCTGAAATAATAAATTCTTCCTTAAATGGTCAAAAAATCGTATCTCAGATTATTTTAGATGGATTTATATTTTTAATCTAATTAATTCCCGAGACAATAGTAATTTATGAGTTAAAAAGTTTGATGTTAATGAATTAATAATGCATTAATTAGAAACAAAACACCTCATGACTGTTTATATAATATAGTTTATCGGTAGGCTTCGTAATATTCAATAGATACAAAATTTTGAAGATTTAAGAAAGAATATTTTCACTTGTAAATTTTTGTAGGTATTAATACTATTTTTTTCTGAAATACACTAGAGTATCTTTTCAACAATGACACTTTTTCTAACATGTTTCGATATCATTTTAACAATGCCATTTTTCTAACAAGTCAGTGGTATGACATTAGCTTTCTCTGTTCACTGAAACATTTTTCCAAGATGGCGTTATTGCTGCTAATAAAGCCTTGCTTGCTACAGGGGATATATGACACTCCATCAGACTGACTACTAAAAGCTTCAAATTCCCTAAAAAGATTAAATGCACCATTTAGACTTTAGAACATCTAATGCACCATTTAGAGCCGCCCAATGCACCCATTATATGCACTTTCTTTGGTTCCATTGTGCTACACTTTGCCTGCCGGCTTAAATTGCTCCAAATATTACATCTTGTGGAATATGAAATGCCTTTTCATAGGTAACTAATGCCTTTTCATATATAATGCCTTTTCATATATAATGCCTTTTCATATATAATGCCTTTTCATATATAATGCCTTTTCATATATGATGCCTTTTCATATATAATGCCTTTTCATATATAATGCCTTTTCATTTCGTGTAAAGTGTACCTATGATTTTTTTTAAAACCACTTCACTATTTTAACATTTTCAAAAAAACTCACCAATACTAACTACCATGGCTTATCACCTCCACGGAAATCTGATACCATTTAATGTACCTAAATACCTATTAGATAAATACCTATTAGCTTCCTATCTCCTTTTAAATCTTCAGAATAAATTAACATATGAATATTTATATTATATATCGTGGGAAAATACGAAGGGACAAATCATAGCTTTTTTCACATGTAGGGTATATCTATCAGTCCCCACCCCCTCGCTATGTGGATGGTTCTAAGAAAGCGCCCCAATGGTAGGTCTAAGCACGAACTGGGCTTACAAAGTCTATTCAATGAAATGAAAGACTTTGAGTCTATTGTCAGACTGTCATAGTTAGACTGCCTTCATTAACGCTTATTTCAGTGCTACCTTTACTTAATGTGCTCTAATATTTAGTGTATCCGTGGTACCTGCAGGTATCATGGATACTTATTAAATACCTGCAGGTATCATGGATACTTATTAAATACCTGCAGGTATCATGGATACTTATTAAATACCTGCAGGTATCATGGATACTTATTAAATACCTGCAGGTATCATGGATACCAACTGAATACCAACCAAGTATCATGGATAAATTTGTTATGCATTTTTTTCTTGTGAGATCGAATTTGTGGAACCGTTCGATAATTTGTAACTTACCCTATTTTAATGTTTTAGAACTAGCCGATAATAGCGTAGTGTACCGTATGTGTCACAGCCAACTCGGTTAATTAGGCTCTACACTAAATGTTTATAATCCTCACTGAAACTTCTTAAACACGTTCACGCAACTTAAAATATTTTAGTGGTTATGTTTCACATAGTTTGAAAAAAAGAAAAGAGTTAGAAAGTGTATTTCTCAAATCGATATCACTTAGCGTAATGTCACTGAAATTATTGGTTATTATCCTCTCACTTTAGTTGAAGATGATAAAGTTGCATTTAGTTCAGTTACAGGGTATGTTATGAATTATCGGTCACTTCCACATCTTCGGTCATATAAGAAAAACTATTTAATAATAATTATTTAATTTTAATTTACTAAAACTAAACTGAAATTAAATTATTATTTTATAGTTTTTCTTATAGCTATGACCGAAGATGTGAAACTGACCGATAATTCGTAACTTACTCTATATTTTAGGCAGGTAAATTTCAACTGTTGCATAACTTTATTCCGATTATAGTTAATTTGACTCCCCTTTATTATTACTAATTTTGCCCTCTTTTTGTTTCAGATGTTCAGACGGGTTCAGGGGCCAGAGGTGCGAATTCAAGGACCTAGAGGGTTCCTACCACCGCCCTGGGGACAAAGTGGTCCTACAGACAGCCTCCCTAGCAGGCAGTGCTTGTGTTATTGCTGTGCTGGCTGTCTTCTTCCTCATCTCTCTACTAACAGCAAAAAACAGACAAAACCAAAACAGGTGAGAAATGAGGAATATTATTTGTATCATTCAGGGCTGTTGATTTGAGTTGACTGTGAATTTGTATTTTATAACTATATCAGAAAGAAAAGTCGCTGTATGAGGCTATTTTCGTATATCACTATTTTCTATCATTT
This sequence comes from Caprella mutica, assembly GCA_947561585.1. Lineage (NCBI taxonomy): Eukaryota > Metazoa > Arthropoda > Malacostraca > Amphipoda > Caprellidae > Caprella > Caprella mutica. The sequence goes on along the minus strand of CANNZV010003122.1, from coordinate 39,499 downwards.
CCAAATCTTACAAATTTGTCATCGTGTACCCAGACCAATTTTAAAATATCTACTAACATTACAATTAGTAAAGTTACTTCTCTGTAAATTAGTAAACTATGGTATTTTAAATGTCCATCAAAATATGGTATTTCAACTTTGAATTTTCACGCTTTTTATTCGTTTTACTAAATAATAGTTTAATTTTTCAGCTCATACCAGAAGCTAGAGGAGAGCTGCTCATTGGCTGATGGGGAAGTGACGTCACAGCTCCCTCTGACCAATAGGGACATCGTGCGGTGGTCGTCACGTGACCTTCCTAGTTACGGTGCCTTGTTAGATGTCAAAACTGAAAATAATGTGGTGAGTAAATGTTTATATCACACTTGATTTTATTCTACTAAGAATTATTAATGTGTTGTGCAATTATATAATTGAGTATTTTTTAAAAGCTCTTTTAATTTATTTTAAATTAAGAACTACCAATTGATTAATTCTTTTATTTTCAGAAATCACAGTCAAGCCTGGACATTGATGATGAAGAAATATCTCTTTCAAATAGTGGTAGTCAAGTCAGCGCAGACAGACCTGTTTCTCAAGAAGGATCAGAATTTGCTGCCCTGAAAGTCGTTTCTACACAGAGCTCAAAATCTGATATTATTCCTCTATCAAGTTCTGAGGTTGGTTGTACTTCTCCATCACAGTTGTCAGGTCCCATGTCAGTCCCTGGATATATTCATAGTCCCTCTATTTCCGGAAACACTTCACCTAGCCGCTCTCTTACCGGAAACATTTCTCCTAGCCATCGCTCTCTTTCCGGAAACATTTCTCCCAGCCACTCTCTTTCCGGAATCATTATTTCTCAGAGTAGTGCATTCTTCTCTCCTGTCCATCAGAAACACACTAGCCATGCTATGGTGTGACTTTTAAGTAGCCACTCGTCCTGGTGACGATGTGTTAGCTATCCTTTTAGAGGATAAGGGCTCTAGACGAGCCAAAGATTTTATCTAGAAAGTCCCGCATGGGAGTATATATTGTATTTAGTCATTGCCGCTAGATATCCAATGAAATGTGTCGCCTTAAGGTAGAGCCAGTAATATGATAGTCGTAACGCGTTCATTATCAAGAGTGCCTAGCGCCCTCCAACTCCGCAAGCGATTCAGAAAAAGTTGTAGTATTCAGATGTCGTAAAGATCTTTAAACGTATTTAAAAGAGTTGGAGATAATATAATAAGTTATTAGCTACATCTAGAATGTTAATCTTGTGTAAAGGGATGCTATTTAGTCACCAAATAATACCTTGTAAATTGATTTGGTATTGCGTTATGTGTGTAAATATTTAATATAGCTGTTCAGTTATGCTCACTAGACTCTAGGGACTCGTGTATTTTCCATATTAACCCTCAGTCTCATTCCTAACCCTCACTAGTGTACTTCGTAACTTGCTCTCTCTGCTTTCCAAAGAAAGGCTGAAAAAAGCTATTTAGTTAGCACTTGCCAGCAACATGTGGTAGCTACCTACTCTTAGTTAGGTCTTCTTGTTCAATGATTTGTCTAATTTGTTTTTAGTATACAATTAACTATTGTTATTTTTCATAATTCCTGTAGTTGACGTCATTAATTTTTTTTGTAGTTCATTTTTTATATGTAGAATTGTTAAAAGCAACCATGTGTGGCTAGGTCAATCGTCAAAACTGTACATTCCGAATAATTAGTCTGCTACGAAATTGAAATAGCCAGTGATGTTCCATCCATTCCTACTGTAGTTAAACTCATGTTTTTTGTTTTAGTTATTTAAAATTCTTTTACTTTTGATTTTCTTATATATTAGTAAACCTAAAATCTCTAGCTTTGTTAGTTGGTGTCTATTAATTTCAAGCCAATCCTCAGGTTGTCTCTAAGGCCAGATAATATCCATTTCCAGATCGTATACTTGACTATTTAATGCTTAAACTAATAATTAACTATTTCTGACTAAGCTTATTTAAGATTGATCTCGATTATTCCTAACTAGATTGTAAGTGCACTTCTCAACTAGTAACCAATAGCTTTCAACAGTCATCAAATCTTTGTATATTACCATATGTTAATTCTTGCATTCTTCTTTGTTTGTAAATATGAAATAAATACATAGTATCTAACGTTGCATCATTTCCCTAAAACTGCTAATGAAACCAGTCCTTTTATCTATCGTTTATGAGAAAAGACATAGAAATTTACAAATAGCTAGATAACTAGTTATAAAATTACAAAAATAAGTACAAAATTTTGCTACTTTTAGCATAGAAATACTGACACAGGACTTATTGTTCGTTGTGGCCTTTGAGCAGGTGAAACCCTAATGAATAATACACATTAATGGTTATACATTCAGTAAGAGATGAATCAAATGCTTTCATCTATATTTCCTCAAATAAAATAGTTCAGCTGATAATTTCATTCAGGTACAGTTATCAATAGGGTTGTGACAATATGCATTTAAAATCATAGATCGTGAGATCCTAGACAAAACAAAATGGTAGCGAACACTCTATACCAGAACTATTGAAGTCTATAATTCAATCCGTCTAAAATATTTTCAGGATTTTTGATTTAAACGCATATTGTCACAACACCAGTTATCAATTAAGCTGTTATTGGGTAAGTGACGAGTTATTGAACGGTTCCACATTTTCGTTCATAAAAAAAATGATATGATTATTTAAATTTGTATACAGGATACCCACGGGTATCATGGATACCAATTGGAATATAAGTTCTGTATTTTCTTTTAACAAGAACGAAAATATGGAACCGTACTATAACTCGTAGCTTACCCTATTGGTCCAAAGTACAAGAGACTGAATCTAATTCTTACCACTAGAAGTACATAGACTTTAATAGCTACCTTACTTAGGACATGGCACCTCTTACACACTTATTATAATGAACAAATTAAGGGAAGATATATATGTGAAGGTATTTAAAACTGTTATTTGATGACAAAGTACAAGTAAACCCTTTACCTAAATCAAATTACATAATATGAACCAATTGACCATAAAGACTAGTTAGTATACAGGAGGAACTTATGAAAATAGTACAGATTTCAACACACGTAAAATTATTAATCTCTTTAATATATTAGCTACCAATGGAAAATATTTTTAGACACAAAAAGTACTTTCACTTCATAAACAATGAGAAAAATGAGGTTTTTTTCTCAATAATAAATAAAAGATAACATTAACTTCTACCACCAAGATGAAGAAACTCAGGAGTTAACAGAAAATAATAAGAATACATGAACAAGTTAGAAAAGTCGGAAAAATAATGAAAAGGTGAATTTCTACCAGTGGAACATATAATATGAAAGAAAAACAAAGAAATTGAAAACTTGAAGTCAATTGAATAAGAAATTATGAAAATTAGAGTTTTAAAAATGAAAAGAATTGCATTTTTCACTAATATCTCTAAATATATTAATCAAAGATTATTAATGTTCATAAATTACCTATTGTCTAAACTATACTTTTAAAACATGAATAATTTAGAATAAAGACACATGCACATAGCCTGAGTTTGGCCAATTGGTTTCAGAGAATAAATAAATAAATACCATTTAGAATGAACCTAAATGGTTAAGTTCCTAATTATCGGACAGTTCCACATTTTCGATCATATGAGAAAAAAAAAATGGCTACTTTTTTTATATAATCGAAACTGTGGAACTGTCCAATAACTCAGAAATTACCCTAATTACAAAAGAACAGAACATAATAAACAGAATAAATAGGACTAGAGGAATAATATCAAAGATACCCATAACTTTTCAGTGTAGCTTGATAGCTTAGGAATAAGGAAGAAATAAGAGTATATATAATTAGCTTGGTAAGACATGAGAGTATCAATTAGATTGGTAACATATTACACAATTAGGTTGGTAAAAAAAAACACACGGATACAATACCACGATCACATTAAATTATTCTTAAAATCGAATATTGTCAATAAAGAGAAATTGTATTTTGTACCAACATTAATTTAAGTAATTCCTTAGATTAATTTTACACAGACAAGTACCTTTTAAGTATTGACGCCTTCAATTAAAACGGTTTGGCACAGCAAGAGACTGTATGGTAACTAATATAGTAGCCATTACAGTTTTGGCAGCTATTTACTGAACTACACTTTCCATTGGAGATCTATTTTGAACACAAGACTTTATGATAAATCTGAACTATTTTCAATTTTATAACAAAGAACTGTTCATTAGTTCGGATATTTAGTAGATCTTTAAAGGGCCGCACACACGCAGTCTTTTTTAAGTCTTTCCACCAGACTTTTTGCTAAGCTCCTCCTACTTTTTCCTCGAAAATATAAGAAAAAACTATATAATTATTAGCCATTTATTTCAGTTGGTATCCATGATACCTGAAGATATCATGGATACCAACTGAAATAAATAGCTAACAATTATATAGTTTTTTTCTTATATTCTTGTGGAAAAGTAGGAGGAGCTTAGCAAAAAAATTTGGTGGAAAGACTTAAAAAACCTTACGTGGGTACGGCCCTTTATGTTTCGTAGATCTATGAGCTACTATGAAGAACCTTCATATTGCAGAAGCAGTCAATGGAATGATATTTATGAACCACTTCAACAAAGACCAGATAATTAATACTGAACCCTAGAAGCTTGTGAGATTCCATCAAATTATAACGATATGATAACGATGAGTTTCCGTTAAAAATAAAACTCAAAAGACTAATAAAATTAACACCATTTCATGAAGATACTACACAATCACAAGAAGTAGTGAGATTCTAACTCCACAGCACAGGAAGCATATTTTCCAATTGGAAAATAAGGCTTTAAAGATGGACTGTGAAGGCACCGCCCTTGCTAGTGACTGTGTACCTTAGGTTACGCTGCCTTAGTAGGTTCTCGACAAGAGGCTTCAGAGTGGGAATGCCCCCAGAGCTGTGCAAACCCCTCCCAGTTACTATTTTAACAGTTACACCACTGCCCTCAGAACCCAGAGCCATGTTACCAGGGATGACAGGACCACCTGTAGCTAGATTACCTCCCCTACTGTGCTCCATGAGAAACCTCCTTGTAACCTGCCTAGCTTCTTCTGCCGTGAGACCGTGAAGATCAAGAGTGGGGGTTCCACCCTGAATGTTGTACAGCTCCTCTGTCTTCTTTGTTGTGAATCTGAATTGGTGGACATCAGGAATGTCAGGTTCTTTCTCTCGAGGAATGGATTGCTTGATGCATTCTATGGACTCTGGTCCTTCTTCTACATCCGGCCTCCTTAAATGGCGCCTTGATAATCTGAAAAGAGAGGAAATGAGTAAAATTTGAATGAAAGAGTTGATAAATAGCTCTACAGTGAAATCTCTGTAATAAGAATTTACTATTACACAATATAGTTATTGTAATAGGAATAATCTTAAATGAACTAACTCCCTATAAAAAACATTATTCACAACTTACTTGCGAGTGAATGGGCAGCAGGAGTATTCGGAGAAGAAGTAACAGCAAAGGGCAAATATGAAGATGCCAATCAAAATTAAAGCTGCAAAAAAGAGAAGGAGTTAGTAGTTATATTGAGATATATATTTTGAAGAATTTTAACAATTGCTTTGTAAGGCTATCTAGCTATAAAACATGCAATTTTTTTCAAAACATTATAAAAACAAACCTGGTATGTAGATGTAGCGTAACATTTCTGGGAAACCCATGAATGTTTCTGTAGAATAGCAGAGTCTCCACTAACTAATAAACTATACAGATTATTAGTTACAGTAAGCTACTATAAGAAACTAACAAAAGTAAGTACACCTATCTAATTTGAGTTCTGAAAATAATAGAAATATATCAACAAATCATGTGACAAATGAAGCAAAAGAATATTCTGTGGTCAATAGTTTTAATCCATTACTGTCTTGTAGTAGAAATACTCATAAGATTTTGGTTTTTGATACGAGGTATTACTACCAAAGGAATTTCGCAATTTTTTAGTGAAATAAAAATTAAAACATAAATAAATCCCATTAGACGACACGACACTTTCTGTTAAAACTCATCAAGATCTTTCGCAACATGGACATACTCTGCAAATTTGCAGACTGGACTGTCACAAGACACTAGCTTTAATAATTTCAGGAAGCCATCTTTAATTCCAATATACAGGATTCAAATTTAAAATTTTAGTAAATTGGCATAATCACTAATCAGTATATGTCCAGTCTGCAAAACATGGGACATTTTTAACATTTTCTGTCTGAACAATCTTTTATATCCTCCTATATTTGCATGTATTTTACTGAGAACACAAGCTAAATAGAGGATATCTTGGAGAACAATTTACTAGTTCTTGCAGGCTGCATCTGGTAACATGATTTGGTAGTATCTACGAG
>CANNZV010003122.1:0-32746 GCA_947561585.1 Caprella mutica | reverse complement strand
CAATGTTATTTTGGCAAGAATTTATGATAATTTAATCATATTGGAGAAAAATTGGGTGATTTTTGGCGAGATGGAGAGACAAATGGAGAGTTCATGAGACATACTATTTTACTTGGCCAGCAGCCTCTGAAAGTTTGAAACATGGAAGAAAACCAGACTGCAGAATATGGAACCCAGTCTGTATTTGATGGTAAATTCTACCGACATGTCGACAGACTGAGAAACTGGTAATTTGGTAAAGTGTTCATAGAGATCTCTTATTCTGTTCATAGCAAAATTAATGTAAATATAGGAATTAATTCAAAAAGTGTTCATAGCAAAATGAATGTAAATATAGGAATTAATTCAAAATTGTTCAGAGAGAATATCCCAAATATCTCTCATATTCTGCAGATAGGACAAGTCGGTGTTTGTTAATGTTAATTCCACAGACATGTCGGTGGTATTTTTCTCCATTGAAAATGATTTTTTGGCCAGACTGTAGGAACTGGTAAACTGCTCTTCAAGAAATCCTCTATATTGGCTACTGTTCTCAGTAAAATACATGTAAATATAGGAGGAAATTGAGGATTGTTCACACAGAAAATATAAAAAAAATGTCCCATGTTCTACAGACTGGTAATTCTGGCAGAGTCGGTGGATTTATATCTATTTATTCCTATCATCCTATCCCTATGTTACCATTAATTTTCGGTGGAAAAATGGTAAAATGTTGGTGGATCAGCTTAATAACAGGAAATTTATGGTGGATTTTTTCAGCTTTTTCAAAAAGTCTGTGGGATTTTGTGCACCATATACAGACTGGTAATTCCAGTCTGGAAAATAGGTGCTTTCTGATGAACTAGTTACTCTGTTGGAGTTTGACAGACTTCAAAATTAATGGTAAATTGCTAAAAATTGTATAATCCGCAGCATTTAGCATATAGAGTTCATCTGTTAGCCTAAGCAGTTTTCCAGACTGGACTGGTATGGAACATTTTTCCAAGACTCTGGTCTCTGCGACAAATCTGAGCCAAATTTTAGAAATTGGACACATTATGCAGAGTGGGTTTGTGGGGGAGAGTCCCCGGCAGACAATAAAACTGTAATTAATGGATAGGAATTGACAGATACTGAATGATTAAGAATAGACAGATAAGATCCCTTCCTCTTGGCCAGAGTCCTCCACACCTTCCATTTCTTCTGATCCCTCTTATAATCTTGTCTTCATATATTTTCATCTGTTCTCTTATCAAACATTCTACGCTCACCTTCTGCTGCCGCAAATCTCCTTTTATATTCATAATGGTAGATAGCTAGGTAGCAAACTGACTGAATTTTTTTATTATTAGGTTTAAGAATCTAATAATTGGAACAATTTACTCATTGTTTTTCCTAGTGAATCTAGGTCATATGATTAGGGTCATTCTGTACCAGCAAATAAAAATCCGTGTTTTCATTGTCCAGTATACGCCTCTTAAATTAATCCTGGTTAAATGAATGGAAATTAAATTCCATTAGCGTAGGCGGTGGTAGCACATCTGGTGGCAATAAAAATTTGGCCTTTTATCTGCTACTATAGAATGGGCCTTCTGTTAGGTGATTTTTATAGTAGGATTTTGTTGCTTCAAAGAGCAATTAGCATTAAGTTGTGCAGTTTCAAAAGTGAAGTTTCAAATAAATTTGTAGCTATGTCAATTTCGGTCAATCGATTAGTATGGCCTATTTCTAGTTGAATGATTTTAATCCAAATAAAAGGTGGTCTTGAGTGATGTTATTCTATATTGTCTTTCTACTTTTCAGAATAACTAAAACATTAATTTTGTATGATATTGAAGTGATATAAAGCCAACTACTATTAATTTTGATGGAAGATCCGAATGTTACAGTGAACTCCCCCATCACCGTACTACCAGATTCTCTTCAGAGAGTTTATCCACGCACCATTCCTGGGCCTGTTAGTCCCCAAAACAAAGGAGCTCTTGAATGGTAATTACAATCTAATTATTTATTTAGTTTGTTACTATTGACCATGAAGATAAGTGTTCTACATACTTTGCACCAAGCATTTATTATTTATCGAACTGATAGTAGTGGCTATGGTGTTAAACAAAATCTTTACACATAGCTTCTTCATATTTTGCCACTGGTTAGATTGGTTTTCTAAATTTAAACCAGCCATTGAGTGTTGAAATGTTGACGGACTGAGCTCAAAATAGTATCTCATGTCTGTGCTTTTACTTCTATTGATGGATGTATGGAGTTTTTTCCTTTATACTTTCTCTGCAGCACTTATAACAAAACGCCTACTTGATTTCCCTCATGACTTATGTTATCTGATTCATCTTTTTAATTATTAAACCTCTTTTTCTTACAGGGGCTGGCAGGGTTTCATTGCATATGGCTGTCAGTGTACAGTCGTTGTAGTAGATCCATCAACTGTGCAGTGTATTCAGACTCTCATAGGACATACTTCTCATGTCACCAAGGTAACTTTTATTTAGTAGAAGTATGTGTAGCTATGTAAGAATTTTCTTTTTGGAAATATAAAATTAGTATAGTTACGAATGCACTTTTTTCGACTGTATATACCTGTTTAAATTCTTCATTCACCAGAACTGGTGCACCTCAGGTTTGTTATAGCTTGAATATACTATGCAACCTCATGCAAGATATGAGTGAGTTCTATGATAGGTTCACTTCTATGACATAGAACTTCTATGACTTGTTTTTAAGATAAATTTGATCTAAACAAGTAGTATTTAATTTCGTTAGGTTTGTTACTACCATGCCTCTTATTACTATGAGCGCTGTGGCTCAAACTAAACTTCCCATGTTAAGGAGATTGACAATCACACGGTAGTGGTTTTAACAAAAGAGGTAGCTTCAATTTTTAGCAACCAGGATTTGTATCCTGATATTTCCATATCTGGTTAATCTACAGGTGGTAGGAAACTCTTTTTATGGAGCCATTTTCCTTTCTGACTGCTTTTTAACACGCCTCCTATGTATTGACCCATCAATGGGTCATATAATACTCAATATGCATTTTAAATATATAATTTCTACATAGTTGCGTAATGCCCTAATGGTGGATCAGCATTTTCACACATTATAATTCTAGAGCCATTTATCATGTATCACCATAGAAAACAATTCCGGAGCTGCTTACACAATGTATCACATAGCACTGTCTTAATAAGTCATAGAATTCATCCATGGTTGCGTCATAGCTATTCGTGTTATTGATAAACGTGTTAAAAGTCATTGGTTTTAAATTTCTTTTTAAGAAGCACCAATTTTAAGAAGCTATCTATCATATTGATACTCAATCGTAAAAAATAGGAATAATTAGTTAGTTAATAGTTAGGTAGCTAGGTACTCTCAGAAGTGAAATATAATTGATTTGAGATATAACATTTTCAAATTACAACCACTCATACATACCAGGTAATGATTAAATCTAATAGCTACATTTAATGATAGTAAAGACTATCAAGTTGACATGTCTGTGATATAGAATCATAAATGGCAGTAACTTTTCTTTTTACTAATCAAGCCTTAGAGTTTATTTTGTTACTAGTAGGATAGGTGTAATACTGTTCTCCCACTCTTTTTTTTCAGTTGAGTTGGCGAAACACGCAGCACTACCACCAGTTAAGTGCCTCTTACTCACTGAGTCTAGCCAGTGGTGACATATCAGGGCAGATCAGACTCTGGGATGTTCAGTCAGGCAAATGTTCTGCTGTTCTTGAAGCTCCACAGAGCAACAAACAGGTCTCAGGTTGGTAGAATATTGGAAATTATATTTTAGGTAGATTGTTGCTGTAAAGAATTAGTTGATCTGTTTATGAACGCAATTTATCATTTTTAGTTTAATCAACATTTTTAGCCAGTTGTTTTTTGCAAATTTTTGCTTGCAATTAGTAGGGTAGATTACGAATTATCGGTCAGTTTCACATCTTGGGTCATAAAAATATAATAATGATTATTGAATGGATTTTTCCTATATGACCGAATATGTGAAACTGATCGATAATTAATTTATAACTAGAGGTGGGCAGCGCTACTTCAAAAAACAGTGGCATTACCGCTGCCGCTACATGCATAAAAATGTAGCTGTGCTGCCGCTACCGCTACATTTTCAGAAAAGCAGAGGCGCTACCACTACAGCAGAATGTAGCGGCAGCGCTACTTTCCAAAAAATTATCATATATGCCGTAAAATAGTATTTATTATATTTACGGCCACGTAGTTACAGTGTAGAAATTAATTGTTGATCCCCTGAAAAAAGATTACATGCAAGGAGAAGAACAAATTCCTAATAGCTACAAGATATAACTGTCCTTGATCAAGAGAAAACTCAAGAGAAATCCATTGGAAACTAATGATGCAGTTTTTAAGAGTCTGTGTGGAGAAACTCACCACTGTAGAATATTGAAACTAATTGCCTCTCATGTTTCACCTGTTACCAGGCCTCTTTCGAAGGATACACACAAGTTTACTATGTGCGGAGAAATATCTTAAGACTAATAACCAAACAGTACTCTACAAAGACAAAATGTAAGAAATGATTACCAAACAGTACTCTACAAGTGTGGAAGTGTGATAATTTGGGCTGGGACCATTGGAAATGAACTGGTCGGATCTTCCAGGATTCCAAAAGGAGTGAAAATAAATTCTGCAAATTATATAAACTTTGAATTGTGGATTTGTTCATTGGCTGAAAAGGAAACCTGATGCGTCAAAAAAAAAATATTTTCATACATGTAACATGACAACGCTCCTTCTCACACTACTAAGGCAACTGTGAATCAATGACAAGTTGATGGTATGGTCCAGTCTCTCTCTAGATTCAAACCCAATGGAAGAACTTCCGTCCATCCTGAAGAAGAATGTGTATGTGCGAAGACGTCAGTTATCATTGAAAGATGAAATCTGGAAGGATACTGAAGACTCTTGTAAGAGGACAACATCTGATACAATTCAGAAATTTACAGATTTGATGGATAAGCGCCTTTAAAAAAGGTGGAAAAGAGGGGATATCAAACCGGATATTGACTTAAAATTAACAGTTAAACTACACATGAACGCTATCGCTAAAAATAAAAATGACGATGAAATTATTTAACACTTTCACTGCAACGTGCGACACATGTGGTACACAGCTAACTTGCTCACGATGCCACATTTTCGTAATTTTTTAAAATTAAATTTTCTTCAACGTATATTGAATATTCTAGAAGACTAGTGTTGGAAAAGTAAGGAATAGAAATTGCCAAATATAATTGGTAAAAATATATTACATATTTATGACTAGAAATATCAGAAAAATATGTTAAAAAACAAATAGAACAAATGTGCATGTATGCAAATAAAATAAAGATGTTGGTTCGGCATTTCAGTCATATTTAGAGTTGCGGTGAAAGTGTTAAAACGTTTATTTACGCATGTTTAGTGTTATGCTTGGTACACTGAAAATGAGTAACTTTTTGTAAAATGATTATAGTATCCAATATAAAATTTGAATTAGGCCTACTTTCAATTTTTATTAAAGTTACTCGCAATGTAGATGCACATTTCCTGAAATTTCCAAGAACATGCATTGAGTTAAACCCATTTTATTGCAATAAAGTTGATCGTATTAGGCAGTTTTCAAATATTCACATTGCGTATCATTATTATTGTCGTACTATGAATCATTGTTTAAATATCAGTTGGTCGCACAGCGCGTATTTGTCTGAATATCACTTACAACTGATTAGCTATCTAGGGTCGCGCACTTGTATAAACTTTTATCTAGATTCCTCAGATAACTTTAATTTTTTTATTTAAAAGAAGTGGAAGCGCTGAAGCACATTAAACCCCTAGCGCTTCTGAAAAAGTAGCAGCGCTGTCGCTACACAAAAAGAAGCGCCGCTATTAGCACCGGCTACAAGTAGCGGCGCTGTGCCCACCTCTGTTTATATTTACCTTACTTCTATCTCTTCAAATTAATCAATTTTTTCATCTATCTTTGACTAGCTTTATCACACAATATAATATCTGTTGTCTCACTATATCAGGTCTATGCTGGCTGTCAGGCTCCAGTGAGGGCAGAGAACATTTACTGCTGGCGCTGTACCCTCCCCACAAAGTAGTGCTGTGGGAGACACGCCACCACACGCGTGTTTGGACAAAAACCTACACGCACCAACTCTACCATTTCGCCTTGGATCCATTCTGCGACACTAATGTAACATGTGAGAAATCGCTAGTGTGAATTTAACTTTTAAATGCCAGTGTGTCCAGTTAAAATGAGAGTGTGAGTTGAAACTAGTTGCTGCATACGAAAATCTAGATTAGTTCCCTAACTGACTTTTTTTCATATTTTTTGATAATCTGACCATATCTTATAGAATATCATGTGGTTGAGATTCTATAAAGATGACTCAACAATATTTATTTCCAATACACACAGTTTGTTGCCTCGAAAGCTAAAGAGCCGCATGTAGGAATAATATTGAAAGCTCTCAACTGAAAAAGAGATATTAGTTAGTTACACTGACATACTTTATTAAGAAACTCAGTCAGAAGTGTTAGAGACTGATGTTACTAATTGGCTTGTGAAAAAGATATTTCAATATTTTTGCCAGTAATTTATTATATTTTATCTTATTAGCTACATAAGAAGTTTCAAATGACATCCAAATACCATTTACTGTAGAGAAGAGTTCTTCTGTTATATATAGCTGCCTACTGTCTGAAGCAGAGTCATTTAAACACATAAAATAATAATAAGCTATATTGTTTGTAAATTTTCTAGTTTGCGTCCCTATTTCATTTAGGGACGCAAACTAGGAAGGAGGTATTTGGATCAGTTCCTAGTTCACAATCCTAAATGAAATAGGGACGTGAACTAGGAATTTACCAAATTGTTTTTAATGGAAAATATTGTCTTTTTAAACAGAAAAAAAAAATTTGTTGCTCTACTCTAATTCGTTCTAATGCTTTTCTCTTTCAATTAATGTTTTATGCTAATTTTGATGAATTTGACTAACAAACTAACACTTTTTTCAGTTTTGTGTGAAGGTAGCATCCTAATCGTGAATGACCTGCACCCCAACAAATGCCCCTCATCAAATGGCACCAAATTCTTTGTGGCCTCTCCTGGGGGAAACACGGGGGTGTTGGGATCCCCTTCCACCTCTTCCACTTCCTCCCCTACTTCTGGTGGTGGGGGAGCTAATACACTGAGGAGGAAAATGAAATCCCTGGTTGGGGGAGAGAGCAGAAGGTGAATTAATGGAAATTTGTTATCATCTTCACAAAACTCAAACTTTTTCATAATTGACAACTTCCCAAATTTCATCCTTTTTTAAAATTTTTACTTCTAAAGTAAAAGAAAACTATCAAGAGTTTTAATATGAAAATCTTGCAGCATATAACTAAATATCTAGAAAAAGCTGTTTATTATTAGCTAGCTACTTTACTGTTGTTTTAGGATTGTATTTTCGTTTCATAGCTTCATTTACTATCATCTCTTCATTTTCCTCTTCCATCCGTGAGTGCAGCTACTAGTGTTCGTGTCCCTATAGCACACTTTCCTTGGTAAGTGACTGTATTCACGGAGAAGCTTTTCTGCATCCACGAATGTTTTCACCAACATTGGTAAGTGACTTTGTTCAAGAGCCACTTTCCTTTCTGACTGTTCTTTCATGTCCCTTGTATTTAATTTCCTTTTGACGTCAGCGATATGTCCAATTGTTCCGAAGCTGACGTTAAACCCCTACTAGAATAAAATATTTTTATATTAATTGTTCCATTTCCCTTTTAGGTCAGATGACTCTGCAGTAGCTGCACCCTGTCTGCAGTTGACCTACCACCAAACCACACCCAACAGACTGCTGCTGCTGTACCCCCGTGAACTGCTGGTGATAGACTTGGCCATTAATGTCACTGTGGGGGTGCTTGCCTTGGACAGACCAATGCCCAGCTTCATGCAGGTATCAACTAACCTACAACATATCTTATAATAACTAATCCTAATAATCTCTCTATTTAATAAAATTAGAATCACTTTAAATAAAATTGATTAGAGTGAATGTATTAAGAAATTCCTATGTAGCTATAAGTTATTTGGATTTTCTAATTAAATTCTTCTATCCATTTTTCATAACTTGCTGCTTTCAATAATATGCTATGAATTACCTAAATGTGAGCAAAATTACATTTATGATCCATAATAAAATCATGCCAAATTGATATAGTTTAAATTATATATGGTTTGATCATTTCAATTTGATATAGCTTCAACCATTTTACCAAAAATTAAACATCTTGCAAAAAAAAAAAAGAAATGGGCTCGCTCGGGGAAGAAAACAATTAATCACAATAGGTATAATTCGTTTGATTTGGATGTAAAAACATTAATTACTACTAGTTTTTGTAACAAATGAGAGACAATAAAAAACTTCATTATCATTTGAGAGTAGATATTTGAGATAAACCTTTGATAAAATAGTTTGCTGATAATTTGTATCTCCTGTTCGGAACTCTCAAAATGCTGCTTTCAAAAGGCCAAGAGTTTTTATTGTGACAAGTTATATACTTAACACTGGAAGCTTTAAACTGGTTCAACCTCATTTTGAACACAGTGGTTTCCGCAGAGCTTTTCACTGGCTAAAAAGAATATATGGACAAATGTTAGTAAGTTTAAAACTGTAGAAACCACTATAAACTTGAACTAAAAGTGATCAGGTTGCAGGAGAACAGAACGAAAACATTATTATATATGAACAGCTTATTGAGAACCCAAAACTATCAATCTGAAAGATCGGATTGGTCTCTTCCGAAGAAATTTTTCACCGAATTGTTAAACACGATTTGAGATAGCTATCATCCTTTCAAAATGCAAGTAAGACTCAGACTCTTAGAACTGGATTCACCTCACCATCTAAATTTTACTAAATTGTTTCTGCAAAGAAATGCATGTTTTGTAGAAGACATCGTGATTGGCGATGAAGATGAATTTCAATGATTGAAAGAGTCAAAAACCAAAACGTAAATTGAATGAAAAATTTTAGGATTGATGTATGGAAATGGGAAAATGGCCATACAGAAATAAATTATACCTATTTTAAAGTTTTCTTATGTGTTTTTCGTCCTCGTCCTTTTTATTTCCATTTTTTCAATTCGCTGCAGGATGTTTAATATTAGTCGTAACTTTAACAGATTTTCAAGATAGATGGAAAAAAAGTAAACAAATAAAATTTTGTTTTTAGAAAATTTCTAGTTTTGATAGTTTGCAAAATAAATTAGTTTGAAAATGGATTTTTTTTTCGCTACCAGTGGTGTCTGTTTGACTGTTTATTTTTGACTGGATATGTTTGACTGTTCATGTTTCACTATTTTTGTTCTACTGTTTCTCCCCTCCGTTTCAGGTTGTTTCCTGTTGGCGGGACGATGTTCTGTACACACTGCATGAGAGTGGCTCAGTCTCAGTTCACGAACACAAGCTGCTGTCTTCTCACCCTCAACATGGCGCTGAAGGTACTCCCTCAAACTAAGATATCTCGCTACCTTTAAGAGTTGTCTTTACATTTGTATGAATCTATTTCTTTAGTTTAATTATACAATTTTCCAATTATTTTTCTGTCACCAATATTAGTAGCTAATCACAATTGTTTCAGAATATTTTGGCTATTGAATAAATTGCAAAGAAATTTAGGACTACTTCTATTTTCCCTAATGGTATCTTCTGTGATAAGCTAATAATGTAGATACTCTCATTTTAAGGAAGGAAACTTATCTCTCTGACTCAGTTAGTGCACTTCATTTATTAGTTTTAGCTGTTGTAGCTAATGGCTGGTGTTTTACTTTTGCCCCAAAATTTCCTAAATAAGGAGTTTGTTTATATATTTTTTCATTCATCCTTATCCTTATTTTTCCATTTTCAGGAGGATCAGAGTTGGTCTACGAGAGACGTTCTGTTTCGGATAATTTGAGACTGTCCAAGAATAACTGCTGTCTGGGCCTCACTGTGGAGCCTATTTACCAGACTAAATTAGGTGAGTATACTGTAACACACTATCATTTACAGCATTATATCCTAAATACCAAATAACTAATTCTCAATCATAAACTAGTTGGAAGTTCCATTAGCTACCAAAATTAAAATGAGTATTGATACTTATAAATTACCATTACAAGTAGCTAACTCTAGTTCTTAACTAGTAGCAGGTGATTTTGTTCATGAAGCCATTTCCTTTTCTGCTTTTATAACCCTTTGTATCGGTATCCGGTAAATTCATCGCAGTGAATTCATCGCAGGTAAATTCATCGCCGTAAATTCATCGCATGGTAAATTCATCGCGTGGTAAATTCATTGTGCGGGAAATTCATCGCATGGTAAATTCATCGCATGGTAAATTCATCGCATGGTAAATTCATCGCATGGTAAATTCATCGCATGGTATATTCATCGCATGGTAAATTCATCGCATGGTACATTATAAAATTGAATTGATAAACTTAAATAAACTTTTTGCAAATAATTATACCGACCTCACTTTATTTTCACTGGATTAGGGTAACTTGTTTGTACGAATCTGTGCTGTTAGTTTATTTTAAATGATTGGATTTTTAGTAATAGAATGACATATAACTTTCAAATGTATATCATACAATTACTATAATATATTTAATATGTGGGTAATTTCATTAATTTATTATTTTATTGTTATGCATATATTTATTTAATTTAAATTTATGTTAATTCTCAAATTGCGTATTTGAGTAGCTACTTATAGTAGCTACCATTTTTTCTGACGATTTACACTACAAATTGGATCCACATGACACGATTCAATTTAGTTCGAATTATTTAAGTACTTCAAAGATTTTCATTGCATAGAAACATGAGATTAGTACCCAAATGTGATTTAACGGGCTTCCTAATATACACCTTATCCAGTATATAGCAATCGAATTAAAAAATTATAAACATGTTTTTAGATAATATTGTGTCACTATCTTATGTAATAAAAATGTAAAACTTCTTCATTGTGTCCTCTGCCCAATTTTTTTCTGGGCTCAATTGTTTTGGGGCCCAATTGTCCTGGGCCCAATTGTCTTAGGCCCAAATGTCAGCAGGCCCAATTTCCCTGTGCCCAATTGTGTGTGTACCATATTATTTATAACGTTACAATGTCTTTTTTTCTTAAATTATCTATTATTTATATACCTCTCTATTATTTGTATTATCTACCTTCCTGTTATATCTCACCGATGATTTACTACAGGGTGGGGCGTAAGTTTGGAAGCAATTTTTCAAACATTAATATAATTCTTAAAAATAAGTTCCTCAGTAGGTGATAGGGTTTGAACTATAGTAGAGACACTACATTATGACTTGGCAGTGTTATTTTTTACAAAAATTTAATCAATTCAAAAATGTCAGACAAAAGAGAAGCCATATTGCTCTACACCGTGCCGGGAAGTCAGATTCCTTCATTTCAAAGACTCTCTCAATTGCGAGATCGACTGTTTGGAAGTGTGTGAAGCGTTTCAATGAGAGAGGAGACTTGACTGATCGTCCAAGAAGTGGTAGACCACGCTCACAACGCACTAAACAACTGATAAAATGTGCCCGAGAGAAGATCAGGAGGAACCCGAAAAGGTCAATACGATTGTTAGCAAAAACAGCTAATGTGAGTCCCAGAACAATGAGAAGAGTTGTCAAAGAAGACCTAAAGATGTCCTCTTTCACCCCCCAAAAGAGACAGACTCTGTCAGAAGCTGTAAAGAAAAAGAGATCGGAGAGAAGCAAAGCACTTCTGAAAGAATTGAAGTATGGCACGGCTGGTGAAATTGTTTGGTCTGACGAAAAACTTTTCACAGTGGAAATGGCTCACAACCGGAGGAATGACAGAATAATTGGTAAAAGTGCAAAAGACATCCCATACAACCAAAAAACTGTCCACAGAACCATGAAACCTGCTTCAGTAATGGTCTGGGCCGCCGTTTCAGAAACTTGGAGATCTCCTTTAATTTTTGTGGAACACGGCGCCAAAATCAATGCTAAATGTTATATTGAGAATATTTTGACGCCAATGTTGGAGTCAGCTAAGGATCACTTCGGTAATGACACTCTATGGACATTTCAGCAAGACGGCGCGACTTCACATACTGCAAATGTCACTCAAAACTGGTACCATGACCATCTTCCACGGTTTTGGTCCAAAGAAATGTGGCCTCCCTGCTCCCCAGATGTTAATCCTATGGACTTTTCGGTATGGTCCATTCTTGAATCAAAGGCCTGTGGTAAATTCCATCACAGTGTGGATGATTTAATACGTTCGCTCCAGAGATCTTGGAAGGAAATTTCACAAGAACGTTGCGTGCCGCAGTAGGAGGAGTTCGGAGGAGATTTGAGGCTGTTATTAAAAACAAGGGGGGACAATTTGAATAAATTTATGATTTTTGAATTCTTAAAACCCTTATGTAATAATACATAACTGTAAATTATCAAATATATTTTTCGTTGGATTATAATATGCACTTTCATTTGCTTCCAAACTTACGCCCCACCCTGTATATGCGATGAATTTACCTGCGATGAAATTACCATGCGATGAAATTACCATGCGATTAATTTACTGCGATGAATTTACCCGCGATGAATTTACACTGATCCCTTTGTATCTACCTAATTTCCTTTTGTTGTCAGCGATATAGCCTTTGGTACCAAAGCAGACGTTAAACCCCTACTAAATGTAGCTACTAATTCTAAATTATTCCCAAAGATGACTCTAAAATTAACAACTATTCACAAATGTCATTGGTGTCCCACTTTATTTCCAGAATTCAAATAAATGTAACATAAACGCTTTTTACTTTTGATTGTTTATCAAAAAATGATATATCTATTGAAAATAAATCAAACAAGAACTAGCTATGTAAAAGTTCAAATGACTAATGAGTGCTCTGTAAAATATTAAAGTAAACTTATGTTTCCCCATGTATATTTTAGATATTTAGAGCCATTTATTGTGTGGCCTATGAGATACCATAATATGCTCTATTGCTAATGTTCTTCCATAGTTCTACTGCTGGGTGACGGCAGAATAGTCTTCAAAGAACTGACACGGGTACCAAGTGCCACAGTCCCACACAGTGCAAAGACTGAGAGTCTGTCCAGTCCTACCACTAACAGAGAGGTACTAGAACTGCTAGATGACGCAGTAAGGGATGACAGCAACGTAGCAGACTCTACTCAAGAGCACTGCCCTGAGATGGTGCCTGTGCCTGACTTGTCTCTCACTGGATTGATGAAAACACTCAATGAATCTAAAGTAAGCATTGTTTTAATAGCTAATTAATTTATATACAGCAAAAACATGATTAGGTAGAGTAGCTAAATTCTAAATTGTATAAGAATCGTATAATAATAGTTAGAATTTAAAGTTAAATAATTATCATTATATCATTTTTTTTATATGACCGAACTGACCTTACACTATGATTTAATTTGCCAATAGTAGCATAACTCATTCATTTCAACATTGAAAAGAATGACCCGCTTCAGAACTATAAAATATTCATCTATAATGATTTTCCCTCACAGTTGCGACTGTGTGCTTACGGATGTATTTCCCCCCTTCCCAACCCCCCGGTGGTGCTGAGGATGTGCCCCCCACTCACCACCCGCAACCTGAGTCACTACACCCCCAGGGTGGCGGTGGGGAGTGGCACTGGGGTGCTGATGCTGGTGAACACCGCCACAGGAGTGGTGATGAGGGAGATATCAGTGCACACCTGTGCTGTCAGGTCAGATTGGATCAATAGGAATATTCAAATGAATTAAAATCTGAATCTTACAATCAGACATCATTTTCCTCAAGTAGTTAATAACTTAATAGTTGAAATCCAACCCTTCATATAGAATTAGCTAATTTCATTAGGTACTTTTCTTGTCATTAAATATAATGCGACTCCCATTGAAATAGTTTAAAAAAAATCTCTTAAACTCACAAATTCTATCAATAATATTTCAGTAAATATTGTCACTCTTGCAGTCTTGCTATTTCCTTTTAAAGACTAATATTTGTTTTCCAACTTCAGAGGCATAGAGTGGACATCTCTAGACAGTGTTCTCTCTTTCGCCCACCAAGCGCTCACCAATGCTCAGGGGCAGGTGCGCAATGAGCTCTACAGTGTGGACTTCACCACAGGAGTCGCCAAACAACTCAGGACTAACGCGCAGCAGGAGAGCCCCATCAACGGCATTCGGGTCTCCTACTTGAAGTGAGTATTCAAAACAATAAATCAGGTAGTGTGAGCTTATCACTTCTTTGTCACTGAAAAATGACAGTTAGCTACTGTGAATATATAGTGCTCTTAAATTGATTAAAAAAAAGATCCATTTACCTTCAAAATATAGTGACTGATAGACAGTGATAGTTATCTTTAGATGTGTATTATAATTTTATTTCCTATAGACTTATTTAAGAATTAATATATAATTCTATAAATTGCAAAGTAGTTGTCCTAAGAACAGTAACAGCTCTCTATAGAATAAGGTATTATAATGAAGTAGAAAAACGACGAGTTTTTGTTCCCTCTCAGTCAGATACAAGCTAGTTAGTTGTTTTCAATTAATTTCTATTGTTTTTTTCACTAGTTTATCTCTTTGGCAGGCAATATTTTCTAGTGAGTCGCAAGAATGATCCTCTGGAGCTGTGGTGCTGTCAGAACCTCTCCCTGTTGCGATCTCTGCCCCAAAGATTCCCCCTCCCCACTGCATTGGAGTGGAGTCCTACCAGTCATGTGAAGAAGAGGAGAAAGAAGAGCTCCAACAGCGACACAGACTCCACTCGACACTCCTCCTCTGACGATACAAAAACAGATGGTCATTCCAAGAGTCCATCCGTTCAGAATCTCTCTGCCAAACTCTCTGAGACTAGCCTATCTCCTAAAAGTAGTGACTCTGACTCACTGAAGGGGGGAGAGTCATTAGAGAGAGTCGTCAAGGAGACTTTCATGCTGAGTGATGTGGAGGGCTCTCTGTACCACCTCTCCGTGGAGGGGAATGTCATCAAAGATGGCGTGAGGGTGCCTCCCGACCCTGCCACTCAGCACATAACCTGCATAGCTTGCAAGAGTCACCTCATGGTAAGTAAACATGTGAAGTTTTCAGGCCCCATTTTAACTAACAAACCCCCTCGAGCCATCCACCTTGACGTGGTGAGGGGGCTTGTGTGGGCCAATGATGGTAGAGGCTATGCTAGCTGGGGGTCTCGACCCTCAGGCAGATTCAATCATGCTAGATTGGCTCTATTTGAGGCTCCAGACTAAGAGATGGTGTGGACGGACCCCTGGATATGACTGGAAACTGATATGGCTCAGCTATGAAGAGAATAGCTGGGGAAGGTGACCCCATTAATAAACCCCCCTATCTATAGGGTACCAATAGAAAATATGATAAAGTCCACTTATGAAATAAAAGCTAACAGCGTTAACGGGACTCCTATTGCGGATAGCAGTAGGAGTGTCGCGCTCGGTCGGTCTCTCTCAGATCAGGAGGAGACTGTCCGTTATCAACTAGCTGATCCAGGGCTTGGTGGAGACCAGGCCAGCCCTGCTCAGAAAACGACTGGCACCGATCACGATTTGGACTCTGATATGGACTACTCTATGAATATATCCAAAAACCCCAGTGGCCTAGCAGAGCCCCAATCTTCTAACCTATCTCGTGCATCAAAATCCGATGCACGTGTTCAGAGAGTGAACAGACCGCAGAATATTAAAACTGCAAGACCGAAAGAAAACCATAATATGATGAACCTTGATATGTTTGGACCAAAGAAATTTACTAGATTCTACTCAATAAAATCAACTGGTGAATCTAATATAGCTAAGTTAAATATGTTTAAAGTTGATAAAACAATTAAAAACTTCATCGGACAATGTGAAAGAATATCTGAGGATTATCACAATAAAACATGGACTGTGCAAGTGAAATCTGAAGAACAAGGAAAACTACTGGTAGAAATGAAAGAATTAATGTCTGAGCCAGTCACTGTGACCGCTCATGAATTCTACAATCAATCGCAAGGAGTCCTGACGTGTGCTCTTTTAAAGGGTTACTCGGACCAGGACATTACAGAGGGTTTATCTGAACACGGTGTTATCCAATGCCGACGAATCATCAGGAACCCTAAGTCAGCAAACCCTGATCCAACATCAACATTAATATTGACTTTCAACACGCCAACTCCACCGGACAGAATAACCATCCGAACAGGACTGAAGGAGAGGATTCGACCATATATCCCTCTACCTAGACGCTGTTTCAACTGCCAACACTATGGTCACTCTGGAGCAAAATGCAGGAGACCTGTCCCTGTCTGCTTCAGATGTGGCAAAAATGTAGAAGGAGACCATAAACCTGAAACGTGCACACTTCCAATAAATTGCATACACTGCAAAGAACCACACAGTGTTACATCAAAAACCTGCCCAAAATACCTATTTGAAAAAGAACTCTTGACTCTGAAAACTAAAGAACACCTGACCTTTGCCGAAGCTAGAGCCCAAATGAATATAAACATGCCTATTAGTAAATCTTATGCCTCCGTCACCAAAAGTAAGCTCTCTACAGATTCTCCAAAACCAGCTGATGTGAATAACAACAAATCGCAAACTCCAAACAACCATGTGAAACATTCCAAGGGGTCCCAAAAACGACCCCTTGAGAGGAGGGACTCCTCGCCTCTAGACCAAGCAGACTCACAAAACTCGACAACCCCAAGAAAACCAGTAAAGCAGCCAAAACATGACGACAACTTCAATCTCCTAATTCATGATCGGGAAGACCCAGAAGAGATGCAAGTATCCGAACCACCGGACAAAATACTTATAAAGAAAAAAAGGAATTCCGCCCCCGATATAAGAAAAACTATTAATAAAGAAAAAGAAAATGAATTACTAAATACTCTAAGAAAATCAAGAAGAGATAAAGATAAAGATAAGATCAGCAGTGATAAGTAGTGCTATCTCTTTGGATAATTCTACTGACAATTTTGTACACTATGCCTCAATGCTCTTATAGAATACTACAGTGGAACTGCCAAGGATATTTTTCTAAATATGAAGACCTCTGCAATATTTTGGCAACACAAAATCCAGCTGTAGCTGTCTTGCAAGAAACAATGCTCAGCAACCGAACTTTTCGACCACCTAGTGGCTATACTATATATAGTGATTTTAATATACCAACTCCTGGTCACGGATTAGCTGCAATAATCCGTAACGATGTACCTCATATGAAAATTGATCTTCAAACCAACCTTCAAGCCACTGCATTTAGAATCAGACTATCTCGACAATATACAATCTGCAATATCTACATATCCCCACAGGATATCCTCCAACAAAATGATCTCATGTCCCTCATTGACACTCTACCATCTCCACTAATACTGTGTGGAGACTTTAATGCACGTCACCCCTTATGGGACAATCTGTGCACTATACAAAACCCTAGGTCCCGAACAATTGAGGCTTCCCTTATGGCCTCCTCTATGAGCATTCTGAATACAGGATGTGCTACACACTTCCATGTCCAGACTGGTTCTCTCTCTGCTCTGGACCTCTCGCTGTGCTCTGGAAACATACTCCCAGAACTCAATTGGTATGTCTTGGATGATCTCTATGGTAGTGATCATTACCCTATAATCATTGAAGAGCTGGCGATGGAGAACCATGTAGATGCTGTAAGATTCATGGAACACCATGCCAATTGGGATTTATTCCACAGAGAGACCCATATTGAAGACTATGAACGATTCCTCGAAGAAGATAGCATAGATGCACTTGTAGAGATCTACAATACCCATATTATAAGAGCTGCAACTATTTCTATTCCAATGAGTAAGGGAAATATCCGTCCAAAAACTGTCCCCTGGTGGACTGAAGAATGCTCTGCAGCCAACAATGACCGCAAATTGAAGCTCAGACAGTACCAAAGAAGTGGCCTAATTGTGGACAAAATTGCTTACTGTAGAGCAAGAGCAATCGCTAAAAGAATTAAATTTGAAGCCAAACAGAAATCGTGGCGCAATTTCATCAATAGTCTCAATGCCCTTACTCCCATGAAAAAGATATGGAAACGTGTACGTAAGATTAGAGGTTGCTATCAAAGCAATAAACCGCCATGTCTTAACAGTGGGAGTAACCCCATTACTGACCAGGAACAAGTTGCCGAATTAATGGCATCTCATTATGAACGAGTAAGTAGCAATGAGGCGTACTCGCCTGAGTTCCAAAGACGCCGGAGAACTGCTGAGGTACCCCTCCGGTTTGCTTCTCGTGATGAACTCTCCTATAATAACCCTTTGTCAATACTTGAACTTGGACGGATGCTATCGACATGTGGGAATTCAGCAGTAGGAGAGGACAAAATTAGCTACTCTATGATTAAAAGGTCTCACAGTACATGCCTCAAATTCTTACTTTCAATAATGAATAGAATATTTGATGCTGGAACCTATCCGTCACAGTGGCGCTCAAGCATCGTGCTATCTTTTCCAAAACCTGGAAAGGACTCGACGCTAGAAGAAAACTACAGACCAATCTCATTGACGAGCTGTGTTGGCAAACTTATGGAAAAGATAATTAATAATAGACTAACTACGGTTCTGGAGTCAATGAACAAGATCAAGTTGCATCAGTATGGATTTAGAAAAATGCATAGTACAGTTGATGCTTTAAACAGATTCACAGCAGATATCAGTGACTCATTGAATTGCAAACAACATACCTTGTGCGTCTCCTTTGACATGAAAAAAGCCTACGACACCACGTGGCGATATGGTATCCTCCTTGCTATGCATGGTGCTGGTTTGAGGGGAAAACTGCCGATGTACATCGAAAACTATCTGTCTGATCGCTATTTTAAAACAAAAATAGGAAAAGCTCTCTCTGTACCCCACGTTCTTGAACAGGGTGTCCCCCAGGGTGGAGTGCTAAGCTGCACTTTGTTTTCCCTGGCAATAAATGGTATTTTGGATTGTGTACCCTCTAATGTGAAAGCCTCATTGTATGTTGATGACCTGCTGATTTACTGCAGTGGTGGCTACATCCCTGGACTTGAGAGGAGGCTTCAAGGTGCCATAAATAGGATCAGTAGATGGGCAAACACCCACGGCTTTTCGTTCTCTGCCGCTAAGACAAATTGTATCCATTTCCATAGAAGAAGAAAGTTTCAAACTCCTTTGAAACTGTTCCTGAATTATGCAATAATCCCCAACAGAGAGTCAATAAAGTACCTTGGTATGACAATTGACTATAAACTAACGTGGAAGAAGCATATTATCCTCCTGAAGCAGGAGTGCCAGAAAAGATTAGATCTGCTGAAGTGCATCTCCCACACAACATGGGGATCGGATGCTACCACGATGCTGAGATTGTATAGAGCAATAATAAAATCTAAGCTAGATTATGGATCTGTCATCTTCAGCTCAGCCTCTCAAGCTGTCCTGAAATTGCTCGATCCGGTGCACAACACAGCGATCAGGCTCTGCATCGGGGCTTACAGATCGTCCCCTGTGCTGAGTCTGTATGCATATAGTGGAGAACCCCCACTGGAATTACGTCGTGAGCAACTGACACTGCAATATTACGCAAGGACGATGCAACTACCCACTTCAGCAACATATAATATTGTACAGTCACTCACAGAGGGAACCCGACTTGTAATTAGTCCAATATCTAATCGAATCAAAAATATAACAGAACATCTAAACATTGATATCTCCACCCTCCCATTTTCATTTGGAACCGTTCCTGTGTGGCAACTTTCAGCTGATGCTCTTTGTACCTCATACGATTACCCAAAGAAAAATACATGTAGCGATTACGTGATGAGGCAACTATTCTACTCGCATGCCAACGAATGTCATGGTGACCAATTTTCAATCTATACTGATGGTTCCAAGAGTGAAGATGGTGTTGGATGCTCTGCTGTTAGTCTCCGTGGTACACGGAAAGTGAAGTTGATGGCAGAGAGCTCCATATTCACTGCTGAACTCTGTGGAGTACTGTGCGGCCTACAAATTGCCCATACTGTTAATAGAAGTTCCTTTGTTATCTTCTGTGACTCTCTCAGTGTTCTCCAAGTTGTCGAACATTACGACACTACACATCCTCTGATACAAAAGATAGTAACTTGGCTAATTAAATTGGAAAGGAAGGGCAAGTCAGTCAAATTCTGTTGGTGCCCAGCCCATGTTGGAGTTACCGGTAATGAGAGAGCGGACCAGATGGCACGTGCCGCTGCCGAAGAAGATGCACCGATCTGTAACGAAGAGATACCCTGCAGGGACTGGTACCCTATCATTAAGCGCAAAATCTCTGAAAAATGGAGCGAACGATGGCGCGAAACCCAAGGAAATAAGTTGCGTAAATTGAAGAACACCGCAAACGTATGGCACTCGAGTAATACCGAAAACAGTAAATATGACATCATACTGGCTAGACTCAGGATTGGACATACGAAAATAACACATCAACACCTGATGGAAAATAGACAACAACAGTACTGTGAAGACTGCATCGTTCCTGTAACTGTCAAGCATCTGCTGGCAGAATGTCCCTCACTTCAAGATGTTAGACTACAGTTATATCCACAGACACGAGATGATGACACTGATAATATAATGAAAATTATGCTGGCTGAGCAACAAGATGGAAACTTCAACCGTGATCCCCTTATAGCCTACCTGCAACAAACTCAATTACTGAATGAGATAGTATAGCAGTAACAACTGAAGAACCATAAATTGAAGTACGACGCGAAATAGCATTTTCTGAAGCGTCAAGATCATCAAGAAAACTACTACTTTAACTAACAAAAATTAGAAACGAAGAATAAATATAAAATGTAGCTAAAGGTAAACTGGATAACTGTAGACTATATTCACATGTCTAAATAATGTTTTGAGTATTTGTTTCACTGTATTGTTGCGTGGTAGCTAATCTGTGTTTTTAGTGAGACAAATCCAGCTTTATAGCTAGGGTATGATGTTTTTCTTGGGTATCATTTCACCTATTAATTAATCAGTACTTCACTGATTTAATTTTCAGTTTTAAATGTAAGAGCATTGCTATGTTTTAATATTGTCTGTAGCTATTTGTGAAATATGAATTATTTTCATCAAAAATTGCTTTTTTCGTCATTTAATGTTGCTCAACAATTAGAAAGTATCCAATTAATTGTTAACTGTGACCAAATGTAAACTGAAGGTAGTATTAAGATTTAGATTATCTTGTGATGGCATTTTTTCTTTAAGGCATTATTTAATAGTAGCTACTGACTAACGCAAGTAGCTAATATTTTATCTATTATATGTTTCTCCATATTTAGCTACTTACTCCTATTTCTAACTACCCACTAGTGATGCCTTCTGTGTGTTATTTTTCAGGTGATAGCAGACACAGAAAGTAACTTGAGCATGTGGAACTTGAACTCAAAGGAGTCAGGTTCTGTAAATACAGGTAAGTACCTTTTATTTCCATGCCTTTTCTACAGTTGTCTATTTAATACTCTAAGCTTCAATGAGAGCTTAAAGTTTATAGTTTTGTAATTTACTGACCAATGAAGTCTGCCATTCTAAGTGTGGCAATCTGTGAGCGAAAGTTTCTTCCAAATTGTATACTTCTGCATGGTAAATGCTTGTTCTCAGTCTTACTGTTCAAAGGTGTAATTTTGTTGTTAAATAAATATCTTCCCCCAGGCAGGGGATGGATCAAGAGGATCAGGTTTGCGCCAGGACGTGATAACTTGAAGCTGCTTGTGCTGTTTAATGATGGGGCTGATGTCTGGGACATCAAAGAAGTCAAGAGAGTTGGTGAGTTCACATTGCTAATTACCTATTAGGCACTTATTTTTATTTTGACCTTATTATTACAATTCTATTAATTTTTTTCAATTCTACTCCTTTTTCAATAAATTTCCAATATTACATTTAATCTGTTAGTGGATTTGTTTTTTTATAGTATAGTTTTTAGTGTAACTGAATGGCCTAACAATATTCACAAACATTTTGACTTTATATCGCAAGACCATAAAAGTTACTTTTTAAGAGAACAAAAAGATGTTTGATATCAATCATGCATCTTTTGTAATATTTAACTAAATACAATATTGAATGAAGAAGGCAAATTATTTTGGTGCGAAATATCTTGTAAATTTAGCTGAAGCCTCCTGAATTTATAAAATCGATTTATTTTTAATTTATATAACAATTGTTTATTCTTTAAGTAGCTATAAGCTACCAAGTGCCTCGTTGATTTATCACAACCAGTTGGGTAGTTATTTATGCAGTTTTTAGCAGCTGTTATTCTCAACAACAGGTAGAATAAAAGGAGAGGGGAGTACTAGGGTGTTAGATGGAGACTGGGCTGCTTCAGACAGACCCATCCTAGCCACAGCTGATGGGGCAGTGAAGGTGATGGATGTGACTCTCTCCTTCAGCTCCTCCCCCATCATGCACTACTGCGTCAATGAGGCCATAGGCTCCCCCTACTTCCTCTCCTGTGAAGGCTCTCTCAACCTCAGGACACTTCTCACTCACCAACCCTGGCGAGAAAGGTGAACAACTGAATTTAACTTTATAGCGAATACGGTGAAGGGTCTATCTAATGTTTTTGAGCAAAGGGTTTAAATGGTAGATAAATTCTTTACCCGATTTGACTAAAAAAATACTGAAAATGTTAGATATATCCTTCACTCTATTTGCACTTCATTAGTGCATTTATTTAATTTTATTGAGGATAATTTATGTTAGTTAATTTTCATAACAATCAATGACCATTCATTTTAACCATTTTTTCACTAGCTACATACAGTAGCTATCTAAAGGCCAATCATTGTTTCTGTGATTCTCATTCTAATTATTAAACATTAAATAAATCTATTTCAGATATTCACTCAAGTTCAGAGAGGAAGATGGCTTCACCGCACACCAGCTTACCGTTATCAACACTTGGTTAAAGTCTATCCCATCCGTCATCTCCTCCTTTCTCCTAAAATGCAACTCCACTGGCCACAGAGCTCTCATCACGGCAATGCTCTTTGGCGACCAGTCGGAACTGCGCTTCTGGCGGGTGGCGATGCACTACCTCGTTAAAATGGCCAGAAGACAAATACTAGGAGAAGAAAATCCCGACAGTTTAGCCTCAGTGAGCAGCAACCCCAGTTGTAACAGCAGTGCTGAAATCATATCATTCCCTGAAAGTTCTGGCTCGGACAGAACAGAAGAGTCTTCCAAAGTTACGCCAGCTGACTGCAATAGTCTGAGACTGGGGGAGACTGCTGTCTCTCTGACTGTAGACTCACTAGAGACTGTGTTCAATCTGTTTTGTGACAGTGCAGACTATAGGAAGACTGAACTGGAGAGACTGGCACTACAGGAGAGCAAGCTTGTCACTCCGGAACAGAAGGCACGACTCTGCAGACATCTCTCCTTGTTAGGTGAGGAAATAACTTGGTTTTTATTATAATGTAGCTATTTCTGTTCAACTAAAGTAACATGTTACTTTTTGCTTTAAAAAATCCCTATATAATTAAAATCACTTTATAATTCTAATAACCACAAACTGAATTTCTCTGTTGATATCAGTAATGGATGTCTATTACCCATATAAATTATGTATGGTCTCGACTCTATAATAATTTATGGGTTTTACGTAGTGTGCCCTTCTTTTGATTGGTTAAGACTGACCATGTCTATCTATTATTTCAGGCGAGAGGGACAAGGCCGTAGGGTTACTTCTAGACGAAGACAGTCAGAACCCTGACTACTACACAGCCTGTCTCAGAGCGTGTCTGGTAGCTGCTACAGGTCACTCAGCACAGAGTAGTAGTACCATCAAACTAGTCGCTACCAACCTCATAGCCGCGGGAAAAATAGAAGAAGGTGTGTTAAGATAAAAGTTTTTGTCTAATGTTGTACTTAGTTATGTATAACTACTTCCATTCTGTAGTTTCTATCAGATGCTCACTGTAGCGTACGAGTTCCATTATTGGCCCAGCTCTATACCTTGGGTATGATTGTTGTTGTGGTATCATTTCACCTATAGCTTCATCAGTACCTCAGCGATTCACTTTATTTTAGTTTTAAAATGGAAAATATAACTGTTTTATTTTCTAGGCAGATTTCTGAAATTTTAGAAAGTGTCTCTTGATGGTCTAGATGTTTTTACTTTAGATAATTTCAATTAAAATACACTCAGGTTCCCCTAAGGGTTTGTACCCCATAAGTTCCACTTGTTACATTCTTGAAAGAGCTGATTGAGTGGTGAAATGTTTGCATAGAAAATCGTGAACCTCATAAAATTGTATTCATAACTAAAAAATGTTACCAACTCTATAGTTCTCCTTTTAACTGCTTTTCAGGCGTGGAACTGTTGTGCCTGGTTCAGAAAGGCACAGAGGCCTGTGGTTACCTTCAGTCCTATGGACGGTGGACTGAGAGTGTCTGGCTGACAAGGTGCTGCCCTCAGCTTTGGAAACAACAGCAGTCTCTCTTGCTGAAATGGTCTAACCACCTCCTGCTTACTGGAGATAAGGTAGGCACTCATTTTATTTATTTCAACACATAGCACCACATTTAAGAGCCGTGCACACGCAGGGTCTTTTAAGTCTTTCCACCAGACTTTTTGCTAAGCTCCTCCTACTTTTTCCACTAGAATAAAAGAAAAAACGATATAATTATTTATTTCAGTTGGTATCCATGATACCTGCAGGTATCATGGATACCAATAAAAGACCCTGCGTGTGCAGGGTCTTTTACAGGTACAGGGCAAGGATCTTCTCTTTTTAATGTTGAAAATTGAATCTTGATAGCGTAAATGACTCAAATATCTCGCCGTACACTTTATTTTGCATTCAATTATTTTGATTGAAAAAATTCAAACTCAATGGGAAATACATATTATCAAGAGGTTATTTAAACTCAACACTGAAGGTTTTTTTTTGTTTCAAGATTTCTATTTATCATCAGGACAAGAATGAAAAACCTGGACATAATGAATTTTATGACCATCTGTTGTATGTTGAATACCATTTTTCTATTTGAGAAATCTTTTTCCATTCTTGTCCTGATGATGAAGAGAAATCTTTCTATTCGAAAGCTTGAAACCGATAAAAACGTTAAATTTAAATAACCTCTTGTTAGTAGCTAGTATTGTTCGTAATAGAAAGACTAAGTTCCTCACTGTATCCCTTCCTCTCCACCTCCAGGAGGGCTGCATTCTCGGTCTACTGAGTGGCTGTTGCCTGTGGGAGGCGGTGCAGCAGTTGGCTCTACAACACTACCACCAGAGGGCGGCACTCCTCATGTCTGCAGCAGTGGAGAGTGGTGTACTGTCCAAGCAGGTAACTATGTCAATGGTATCTGGGCTGAGTTACGAATTATCCTAACCATATCTAGACCAGGTAAAATGAGAAAGATTCCGTATGAAATGATCAAAGTATTGATTGATATGAACAAGATTCTCTGGGTTATGAACAAGATTCTTAGGGTTATGAACAAGATGCTTAGGGTTATGAACAAGATTCTTTGGGTTATGAACAAGATTCTTTGGGTTATGAACAAGATGCTTAGGGTTATGAACAAGATGCTTAGGGTTATGAACAAGATTCTTAGGGTTATGAACAAGATGCTTAGGGTTATGAACAAGATGCTTAGGGTTATGAACAAGATAGGTAGTGTGATTCCCTACCGTATTGCAGCATTATGAATGTTCTATAGTGTTTTCATTCTATTCCATTGTTTGGAATTGACAATAGATTAATACTTCTAGGTAAATTGATTGAATGAACAATTGCTCATATGATCAAATTGCTCACACTGTTCGAATTAGTAAAAATTAGTTAGCTAATCTTGAAGTGAGTCATTTCGAATTGCTTCACCTATCTGTGCTGGTTCTACAAGGTGGGGCGTAAGTTTGTAGGCAATTTTTCAAACATTAATATAATTCTTAAAAATAAGTTCCTAAGTAGGTGATAGGGTTTGAACTATAGTAGAGACACTACATTATGACGTGGCAGTGTTATTTTTTACAAAAATTTAGTCAATTCAAAAATGTCAGACAATAGAGAAGCCATTATTGCTCTACACCGTGCCGGGAAGTCAGATTCCGTCATTTCAAAGACTCTCAATAGCGAGATCGACTGTTTGGAAGTGTGTGAAGCGTTTTAATGAGAGAGGAGACTTGACTGATCGTCCAAGAAGTGGTAGACCACGCTCACAACGCACCAAACAACTGATAAAATGTGCCCGAGAGAAGATCAGGAGGAACCCGAAAAGGTCAATACGATTGTTAGCCAAAACAGCTAATGTGAGTCCCAGAACAATGAGAAGAGTTGTCAAAGAAGACCTAAAGATGTCCTCTTTCACCCTCCAAAAGAGACAGACTCTGTCAGAAGCTGTAAAGAAAAAGAGATTGGAGAGAAGCAAAGCACTTCTGAGAGAATTGAAGTCTGGCACGGCTGGTGAAATTGTTTGGTCTGACGAAAAAATTTTCACAGTGGAAATGGCTCACAACCGGAGGAAGGACAGAATAATTGGTAAAAGTGAAAAAGACATCCCATACAACCAAAAAACTGTCCACAGAACCATGAAACCTGCTTCAGTAATGGTCTGGACCGCCGTTTCAGAAACTTGGAGATCTCCTTTAATTTTTGTGGAACAAGGCGCCAAAATCAATGCTAAATGTTATATTGAGAATATTTTGACGCCAATGTTGGAGTCAGCTAAGGATCACTTCGGTAATGACACTCTATGGACATTTCAGCAAGACGGCGCGACTTCATTTACTGCAAATGTCACTCAAAACTGGTGCCATGACCATCTTCCACGGTTTTGGTCCAAAGAAATGTGGCCTCCCTGCTCCCCAGATGTTAATCCTATGGACTTTTCGGTATGGTCCATTATTGAATCAAAGGCCTGTGGTAAATTCCATCGCAGTGTGGATGATATAAAGCGTTCGCTCCAGAGATCTTGGAAGGAAATTTCACAAGAACAGTTGCGTGCCGCAGTAGGAGGAGTTCGGAGGAGATTTGAGGCTGTTATTAAAAACAAGGGGGGACATTTTGAATAAATTTATGATTTTTGAATTCTTAAAACCTTCATGTAATAATACATAACTGTAAATTATTAAATATATTTTTCGTTGGATTATAATATGCACTTTCATTTGCTTCCAAACTTACGCCCCACCCTGTAATTTAGTAGTAATTTATAATAACTAAATTTCATTCTTCATTGATATTTACTATTTATCATTCTATTAGCTACTGTATTTATTATTTATATCTTACTCTTCCTGTTTTCCATATTTTTATGGAACAGGAATTACTACATCAATTTTGGGTACTACAATTTTCGTGTTTACATCAGTCAATAGCTCCCGTGTACTCTGTCGAAATGTTCCTAACTTCATGTTCCTAGGACTAGGTTAGGGTTGATAGGTTTTAGCAACTTGGGTAGCTAATGGGAGCAAAGCAAGCTACTGATAGTAGGGGGATGCGGTTGTTCCCGAGACATTTAGCATAAACTGAGGTATTCGTGCCACTTGCTTTTTTTAATTTTCTCTTGTTGACCCTTCCATTTCTTTTACATTAAGCAATTGAATATTCGAAATTTGAATATTTTAGCAATTGATCATTTGGGCAATTGTTTTATCGATCAATTGTCGAAAATTCAGTTAATCATGAAGTGGAATCATTTCGATTAGCTGCACCTAACTCTCCTTGTTTCAAATTAGTAGCTAATTAATAATAACTGTATTCAATTTTTTTGGATTATCTGAGTTTTCCATTTGAGCAATTTTCGTTTTTCGATCTGTTGTACTCGAGCAATTGTTTTCAAGCAATTTACTGGCTACCTAGACTAATAGTGGCTTCATTTTCTCACAGCTATTGGGATCTGGTCTGTCCGACGAAAAGCCCACTGACTCCAAAGACAAACTAGTTGCTGGTGACCAGACAATGCTGTCTCTGGCTGACAATGTTCAGAGGAAATACGCTCTGTATCTCTTTGGCCTGGGAAACAAACCAGCTGTGTCGTACCTCTGCAAGAAACTAGGGGAAGAGGGACAGTCCATAATGAACCATATGCAGCACTAATCACTTCTCTCTCTCTACCTTTGTACATATGAATGTTCATAAACACATTATTGATGCATTTCTTATGGAGGAGTTTTTGCGATCAGTAAGGAAAGTTTGTTTGAAATTATAGCGCTTTACTAGTCACTAACATTCCCTGTAACTACTTTTCAGGTGGTACTTTTTCATGGTTAGATTTTTCTTTTCACCGGAAAATATTATAGTGAGGCTAGTTTTCTTCCAAGGATCTCTAAAATCACCCCGCTGCGATTAAATTGTAATTTATTCACATTACTGATCATGCAAAACTCGTTAAAAACTTTCCAGCTTTCATTTTTTTTCAGTTTTGTATCACCTAATTGCAGTTTTAAAATAACTAGTGAAGGAAATTATTCTTTCACTTTTAGTTCATTCTGCCAATGAATCTAGTCTCATTTTTATTAAATGTATAATTATTCTCTACACAGATATTATTAAATTCAGTTATTCTTTTCATATATTTTGACGTTTTAGTTTATTTTTCAACTGCAGCCGCTAATTATTCTGCTGCTGGATTCTTTTTATTTAATTTCAATATAGCCAACAAGAACACTGAGATCCAATAGGGTAAGTTACGTATCATCGGTCAGTTCTATATCTTCGGTCATGTAAGCAGAAACGATATTGTACTTGGTAGCTTTTTAATTTTTATTGGTATCCATGATACCTGCAGGTATCTTGGATTCCAATTTGAATTATTTAATAATTACTAGCTATAGCTACCTGTCATTTTCTCTTATATGAACGAAAATGTGGAACTGACCTCTATTTCGTAAGTTACCCTAAAATGGTTCACTGTCCCAACTTTACTTCATTTGATAATCCCTCACTTTAGCAATAAACTCCTATTCTTCTCATACAGGATGAACATTTAAGATGTACAGTTTTAGAACGGTAAATCTACATGGAATTGATTGAATTAAATGATAGACAAATATACCATTTAGAGCTTAAATTTGGAAAATGTTAAGAATTGATCTTCAAATGGTATAACACTTCGATATTTATTCAATGAATTACATGTAGGTTAATGAATCAATTACTGGAGGTTCATTATTTGTAGCATATCAACTTTTCTTCATAAACTGTATGCTGGTTTACTGCTACCAAAATGCATCGGTTGTATGAGGAGAATTTGGTCTCTACTCAATAAATTTGTTAAGATAAATAAAAATGTGGTATTGATTCATTAGTGTTTCAAAGCTGCCCATCTCTAATGCCACCCTGTATATCAACCTGCATTTAAATGTTTATTACTGAAGTCTACTACAGCAGTTTAGCTTTGCAAGAGTTCTTTACTCAATGGAAATGTCATATAAAGTTTACGCTGCTGCCATTTTCCATAGCGTCTACAAGAAGGTAATTAGCTACTTCATAATACAGTGAAACTCCTGAGTTATGAAGTGATGGTTACTTCATAACTCAGAGCCACTTCATATCTCGGGTGCAGTAGATAGTTTTCTATGATTAAAATCTTAGAAAACTATGGTCTCTGAGGGATAACTAGACGAAATTCTTGACGTGTATCATTTTCTATAATTGAAACATAAAAAAATTTCATAACTCAGGTCCATCCTTACTAGAGTGCTTCATAATTCAGGAGTTTTACTGTAGTTAATTAATTCTAGTAGTTAACTTCTTCATAGTAGTTAACTTCTTCATAGTAGTTAACTTCTTCATAGTAGTTAACTTCTTCATAGTAGTTAACTTCTTCATAGTAGTTAACTTCTTCATAGTAGTTAACTTCTTCATAGTAGTTAACTTCTTCATAGTAGTTAACTTCTTCATAGTAGTTAACTTCTTCATAGTAGTTAACTTCTTCATAGTAGTTAACTATCATATAGTAGTTAACTATTATATAGTAGTTAACTATACTCGACGCTGTAGCTCTAATAATTAAGTATATCCTAAGAATGCCGGACCGTCCGTTTTATTAAGCTTTGTACTTATTTATATTCTTTTCTTTTATCTGCAAGTGAGAATTCCTATAAAATAATTAATGCTTCCCCTTTTAATATTCTATTCAGTGAAAAGTGTAGTCTATTTTTCTTCTCTATTATGATATTTCTTAACCAAATAGCAGTGCAATCACTTTTGGAACTGTTGTAAATAGATTTTATATACCTCTTTTCTGTTAATTGTTATATATATGGTAATGTTAAGTATTGAGTTTCACTAATATACCATTTTTCGCATACCATTCCATTTAAAATTTTGGAAATTTTTTATTGTTAAATGATTTTTTTTAGATTAAGAATATTGTCATAAGAGTTGATATGGTTAGTACTAGAGTGTTATCATCCATCCGAGAATAAAGGTTATTTCAGTACATCTTGCGTTGCCTCTCCTTTTTGCTATTGTAGGGAGTGTGTATTATGCACAATGAATAAATAAATCAGCGTTGCTAAATTATGTGATATGACGCGTTTGGTGGAGGAAGAGTATGAGCCATAAAGCTTGAAAATTAAGTTACACGCAGATATATAAATGTATTTTTTTGTGCAACCGCTGGCAAAACTCACGTAAAACTTGTAAGATTAAAAATGTAAATTGAATTAAATTATTTTTTCGATCTCTTTACTGTTACTCTCACGGTCTGAACTTTATTTAAATAAAAAAGGAAATAAATATAATGAATTTAAAATATTTATTATTATTAGGGTTGTGACAATATTCTTTTGGCTTAAAGAATTATTCTTTATGCTTTTTAGCTATAAAGCATATTTTTTGAAATAAAGAATATTCTCAAAATATGCTTTTATCTAATCAAATAGTCCAAGTGACTGCAAATGAAATACAAACTAATTTTTATTGTTTGAATGAATGATTTAAGAAATTTTATGTTTAAAATACTAGGTGAGGAAATTACCTTATTGAATCATTGGAACCTGTAAGGCGATAATTAATAGTAATAATTTCAATAAGGAGTACACAATAGGAGTTGCGATTTTGTGTTACGCTTTACCTATAGTAAACCGTTACTATTCATTGGTACGACCCTCCATTAGTCCTACACTTTTGCAGTTTATTTCTGATTGAACATCAAAATATATGTATATCGGGGGATGGGACGTGCTACCCCCTAACCCCCCTGCCAGGTCATTAAAAAAATCATGAAGTGTGCAGTACAACAAACTAACGAATACAACAATCTCCATTATATCGAATGAGGAAATGCATCATACAAATTAGCTAATATTAGAAATAAAGTAAAATAAGAGAGGAATATAATCAACGTAAAAAAAATAAAGGTAAATATTATTTTATTTAAATTGATATACCTATCTATAATGTAAATTTATGTAATATTTTTTATTTTAATCAAAAAATAAAACGAGAAATAACACAGAAAGATGAACTGTCGGACTAATGACACGTCCCCATTGTAAACGGAGCTAGGACGTTTCGGTACCGTATTTTTTATTCCCAGACGAACCTTTTAAATTTGAA
This sequence comes from Caprella mutica, assembly GCA_947561585.1. Classification (NCBI taxonomy): domain Eukaryota; kingdom Metazoa; phylum Arthropoda; class Malacostraca; order Amphipoda; family Caprellidae; genus Caprella; species Caprella mutica. Next base: position 1,125 of record CANNZV010003122.1, on the reverse strand, counting down.
TGAGTCAAGACTACAAATTATAGCAGATAACAGACGTAGAATTATTTTCGAGAATTTAAAAACAGCTATGATCATTAAATGTAACAAATGCTAGATTTCTTTATTGTGCAAGTTATTTTCTTAAACTGTTCACTATTTATTATTTTGATTACCTAATACAGACTAAACCAGGGGTGGGCAAATGCAGCACTCGGTGCTATTTTGGCACTCAAAACGGCACCACTGCCCACCCGGGAAATGGTGCTTTATTTTCTTCCAAAGAAAATTAATAATTTTTAGCCCTGACTGCTCTATAAATTAATAGGATAATATAGAAGAGGATGGTCAACTAATTGAAGAACAGTATATTTGTAATGAATGACCTTGATACTTTGATAGTAAATTTTATCCCTTAATAAGGATTTTTTTGTTTATTGTTACAATAGTGCCGGTATTTAATTTATTTTCCTCTGTCTCTTTTTATCAAGATCAGTTAAATTTACATCTTTCATACGCTTATCTTGGGATATTCAAACACTGAGATAAATATTTATGCAATCATTTTTAATTCCCATTTTTAAAAAGTTAGGTAAGTAATAATTTATCCTGTGAATTTATGAGTTACTTATTATTACTTATGCAAGATAGCTTATTTTTGTTTTTATTGTGATATTTTCACATGAAGAAATTTTTTTTATATATCATATATTAATTCTTTTTAATGCAAATGATAAATCTACTACCAATATTTATGCTCAAAATATGTACCGTTGTAAATGTTCGTACTTCAATTAAATATACCACCTCGTTATATAATTACTCAGTATCCCCAGCAATTTAGAAAACGATAAGAAAATTGGCACTGAAATTCCATCTTTCGGCACTAAAAAACACAACATGTGCCCACCCCTGGACTAAACTGTCTCAATTTGACATTGTTTCATACCCTGGCTTCTTTATAAATATACCATCAATGAAAACTCTCCATTACAATTAGCCTTATTTCAAAGAAATTAGAACATATAAAGCTAACCTGAACGCCTATTATTGAGCATATAAAGCTAACCTGAACGCATAAAAAGCATATTTTGAGCATAAAAGCATATTTTTTAGCATAAAAAGCATATATAAATAGCATAAAAGCAT
>CANNZV010003121.1:0-72330 GCA_947561585.1 Caprella mutica | reverse complement strand
CGATTGCGCATTGATAGGGCATTGATAGGGCATAGATAGGGCATAGATAGGGCATTGATAGGGCATTGATAGGCATTGATAGGGCATTGATAGGGCATAGATAGGGCATATATAGGGCATAGATAGGGCATAGATAGGGCATTGATAGGGCATATATAGGGCATTGATAGGGCATATATAGGGCATAGATAGGCATAGATAGGCATTGATAGGGCATTGATAGGGCATAGATAGGGCATAGATAGGGCATAGATAGTGCATTGATAGGGCATAGATAGGGCATAGATAGGGTATAGATAGGGCATTGATAGGGCATAGATAGGGCATTGATAGGGCATTGATAGGGCATTGATAGGGCATAGATAGAGCATAGATAGGGCATAGATAGGGCATAGATAGGGCATTGATAGGGCATAGATAGGGTATAGATAGGACATAGATAGGGTATAGATAGGGCATAGATAGGGCATTGATAGGGCATAGATAGGGTATAGATAGGGCATAGATAGGGTATAGATAGGGCATAGATAGGGCATTGATAGGGCATTGATAGGGCATTGATAGGGCATAGATAGGGCATAGATAAGGCATAGATAGGGCATTGATAGGGCATAGATAGGGCATAGATAGGGCATAGATAGGGCATTGATAGGGCATAGATAGGGCATTAATAGGGCATTGATAGGGTATAGATAGGGCATAGATAGGGTATAGATAGGGCATAGATAGGGCATTGATAGGGCATTGATAGGGCATTGATAGGGCATAGATAGGGCATAGATAGGGCATAGATAGGGCATTGATAGGGCATAGATAGGGCATAGATAGGGCATAGATAGGGCATTGATAGGGCATAGATAGGGCATTGATAGGGCATTGATAGGGCATTGATAGGGCATAGATAGAGCATAGATAGGGCATAGACAGGGCATAGATAGGGCATTGATAGGGAATAGATAGGGTATAGATAGGGCATAGATAGGGTATAGATAGGGCATAGATAGGGCATTGATAGGGCATAGATAGGGCATAGATAGGGCATAGATAGGGCATTGATAGGGCATAGATAGGGCATTGATAGGGCATTGATAGGGCATTGATAGGGCATAGATAGAGCATAGATAGGGCATAGATAGGGCATAGATAGGGCATTGTTAGGGCATAGATAGGGTATAGATAGGGCATAGATAGGGTATAGATAGGGCATAGATAGGGCATTGATAGGGCATAGATAAAGCATAGATAGGGCATTGATATGGCATAGATAGGGCATAGATAGGGTAAGGTATGCAGTTGGTAATAATACAATGGTGTATTAAAAACTGAATGAACTAATAATAATAAATAAAGGCATTAACATGGCTTTATATTATTTAATTTGAATAATAATCTTCAGTCGAATATATACGAAGTAAAAGTAAGTTAAATAATATTCTTAAACTCCGTAGATTTTCATCAAAATACCATCTTCTTGTTTTCATTCCATTCAATCATAAATAGAGAATAAGAATACAAGATGTTAATTAGTATCAGTGAATTATTGAAAATTCATTTAAAGGTTCACTGCAGTCATTTAAAGGTTCACTGCAGTCATTTAAAGGTTCACTTCAGTCATTTAAAGGTTCACTGCAGTCATTTAAAGGTTCACTGCAGTCATTTAAAGGTTCACTGCAGTCATTTAAAGGTTCACTGCAGTCATTTAAAGGTTCACTGCAGTCATTTAAAGGTTCACTGCAGTCATTTAAAGGTTCACTGCAGTCATTTTAAGGTTCACTGCAGTCATTTAAAGGTTCACTGCAGTCATTTAAAGGTTCACTGCAGTCATTTAAAGGTTCACTGCAGTCATTTAAAGATTCACTGCAGTCATTTAATAATTAAATGAAATAATATGTTAATCGTACGTGTGGGTTATTACTTTTTGTTATTCGTACGTAAGACTTACCATCATATGTTATTCATACGAAAGACTTATCATCATATGTTATTCGTACGTGTGGGTTATGACTATGTGTTATTTGTACGTGAGACAGACATAGTAAGTTAATTCGTCACAGTGACCATTCAAGGAATGTCTCAGGAATGTAAACTGATTCCCACTAGTAATCAGGAACACGGAATTGGTTCAGCAGAGTGATAAAAACAGTAGGAATAATTAAAACAAGAAACAAATGAGAGTCTGAATTGAAGAACAACATGTAAATGATGCAACATGTTTGTAAATGATGCAACATGTTTGTAAATGATGTAACATGTTTGTAAATGATGCAACATGTTTGTAAATGGTACTAGGATTTTCGCTCCAAGAAAATTCGCCGTAAGGAATTTCTGACGTAAATTTCATTTTTAACTGTCGGCTTAAGAACCCCAGACAAATAAAGTCATCACCTCAATAATTGCAAGGGTCCTTCTCCAACCCCCGTTAAAACGATACTGATAAAAAGAGAAAGCAGACTAATAATATATGAACACTAGTATATGTTGAATAGTGCCTTTAGTCTGATTTCAGTTTTATTCTTATTTAATTCATTAGGGGTTTAACGTCTGCTTTAAAACTGAAGTTCATGTCGCTGACGTATATAGGTAGTTAAATACAATGAACTGGAAGAAGCAGTCAGTGAGGAAAGTGGCTTCGTGAATAAAGTCACCTATCACCGTCGGTGACAATGCTCGTGGATGCAGAAAAGCTACTACGTTAATGCAGTCACTTACCAAAGAATGTAGCAGAAAGGGACACAAGCACCGGTGACTCCACTCACGGATGGAAGAGGAAAATGAGGACATTAGAAAACAAATAAATGTAAAAACCACATGTCGCCACATAATTCAACATACTGCAAGAGCTTAACATGCTTCTGACAAACAGCAGATTAGCAATAAATCAATACAGCCAACTATTTATACACAGCATCTTAATTGTTATTTATTTGCTATCTATGAAGTGAATACATGAAATGAATATATATGAATTAATATTCAAAGGTGATGTGAATATTTAGAGATTAATATTTCTTGTGAATTATATTTGAAATACTAATTAGATTTAGATGATTGGAAAGAGATTTTTCAGCGAAGGAACTTGAAATATTTAGGGTCAGAATAAATTAGGAATTTGCAAAAATGAGCTATTGAAAATTAATATATTGCAGTAAAATATTAAACGAACTTTCAATTTTTCTGAAGAAAGCTTTTTATTTATTGAAAGGAAACAAATTATGAATATTTGTATAATAATAAACCTCATTCAATATTAAATGAATTTCATTCAAAATAAAATATATTTTATTCAATATAAAAAAGATCATTAAATATAAAAAATCCATTCAATATAAATAAATTTCACATTATATCGATTCAATAAAATGTACATATAACCTAATTAAAATATTAAAATTGAATTAATTTGAGTAACTCAAACATCTGTGAATAGAATATTAATTCAAATAATTGAACAACTATTTATAACTAGAACAGTTAGGGTTAATATAATTCAATCGTTAATATAATTTAATCGTTAATATAATTTAATCGTTAATATAATTTAATCGTTAATATAATTCAATCGTTAATATAATTCAATCGTTAATATAATTCAATCGTTAATATAATTCAATCGTTAATATAATTCAATCGTTAATATAATTTAATCGTTAATATAATTTAATCGTTAATATAATTTAATCGTTAATATAATTCAATCGTTAATATAATTCAATCTTTATTATTTTTGCAAGTGTTAGAGAGAGATAAATATTTTTCTCTTTGGTTTAATGTTCAATGAAAGCTATTTTATAAAATTTCATTACCATTTTATTTGGGCTAAATATATTAAATTAACATATTTAGTGCTGAAATAATTTTCGAATGTAATTCAATTATGTATGTCATACTGAATCTTAAAATGGATTAAAATTGATTCATATAATTAAAGTTTAGCAATAAGTATAATTAATTTATGATTAATTTGTAGTTAACAAAATAAAGAGTTGAGATTTATGAGAGACTGACAATTTGGGATATTTCCTGTTTGCTGGGCGCATTTGAAAATAATGGAAATAATACATTATTTTCAAATGCGTTCAGCAATCAGATAATATCCCAATTTTCAACGCAAGGCAATGACGCTGCGTCAGAAATTCGATCGTGTGCAGCAAGGAATAACGCCTGATGTAAGAGGCCAATTAAAATATTTAAAAAAAATCAAGATATTTACGTGTGAAGGAAATAAAAAACTATGATACATGCTTTTATTTTCTGGGAAATGCATGATTACTTAATTTAGTATTTATTTAAATTACTAAATAAAGGAATCTTTAATATGTAATTCTAAAAAATATCAATGTATAGATCTAGTCTGCGTATGAACGAAATTTCTGTAAACAAATTCATCAGAGTAAATTTTCGCATGAACGAGAATTTTTGTACAACTGCTCACATTTGGTCTATAACTACACTGATTTGTAACTACTAGAAAAGCAGGGAAGAACGAAGTACTTACCAATAAGAGCAGCACAAGAAGAGGGGTTACCAAGTTCTTCATCCCTAATTCACTAGAAAAATGAAAAGCTAACATGGTTATTGCTGAGAAGTGAACTGTGCTGTGGTCAGGGAGATACTGGCATTAATTGTCAGTAAAATGGCTGAACTGATAATAACACGTGTATGTTATTCTGTTCAGATGTTAATTTGGACAAGTATCGACAGAAATAGAGACAAAACGTACATGATTACATGTACACCTGTTTCGACAGAAATAGTAAATAACGTACACGAACACCAACAAAACACCTGGTGAACGAACACCTGTAGACCTTGGGTTAGCTAATTCCACAAAACAAATTAGCTGTATATTCATACATATTTCTATATAGCACGGAGAAAATAATATGAAAATATACTTGGAACCAAATTATAATTGTCCCAGTAACTCAGCTTTGGACTAGTGATCAGATTTTCTGAAAATTAGTAACCCTGGCCTAACTAGAGAAGCTCCACTAGATTCAATTGGTCCACGGGTATCAATTGGTTTATATTTCAACTTTTTCAATTATAATTCAATTTCATTCTTCTTGTTCTAACATTGCAGATAACCGTAGCACGTTATAATTAATATTTTTAGGATATGAGATATTTCAAAATTACCCCCCAAAAATTTGTCATTATTTGAATTTTCTGAGGGCCAATTCAGTTTTTTTAATCTAAAATTCTGTTGTGATTAAAATAAAGGCACATTCCTCTGCAATAACTTAATATAAAAAACACCAAAATTGATTAGAAATTGAAAAATTGTAGAAATAGTCGATTTTCTTGCTATCACTCTCATTCGGAGGGATTCGACTTCTAACTGCGCTAACCCTAGTAACCTAGCCTTTGAAAGTTCGCTCAGTAACATAGGGAATGCTCCAGGCGGACCAATCATCAATACAACTGTTATAAAATCTCAAAAAAATTGACTTGTCGATATTTTTTACTTAATAAAAACCTTCATTTGATATTTACACATCTATTGGTTAACGTCAAATAATAGTTATCAATTTTAAATAAAATCAACAAGTAAAGATAAGAAACAAATATTTCTTAGGTTTTTCTAACTATTTGTTCAAAAGCTGTTTTCACTACTCATCAATAAAATCCTTATAATATTCACAAAAATGAATAAAACCTAATGTAAATTTATCTGTAAATGAAAAAGGGTTCAACAATAAAAAAGATACAAGAAAGGAACATTTATCTTAAATATTTCGGGTTTTCGAGGTACCGTGTATATTTAGATAAATTGTGATAATATGAGTATCTTGCCATTTATCATCTTCTTTTTTTGTATAATCGTATGTAATTACGTAGAAAAGTAAAAGTTATGAAAACAGAGCTTCCACAAATAGGTTCAAAATAGAATAATTAATATTTTTAGAAAGGGTGACAAAAGCCCACACGACAAAAAGAAATTGTTAGAAAACGTACTTGAATGAATGTACACCTGCTTCGACAGTATAGTAAATAAAACGTAAATGAACACAAGTAGAATATCTGTTGAACACCTGTAGAGCTTGGGTTAGCTAGATAAATTACATAAAAAAATAGCTGTATATTCACTCATATTTATATATACCAGATATTCAAAAAAATTACCCCCCCCCCTCCACAAGAAAATGACAGCATTTGAATTTTTTGTAGTCATTTCAGTTTTTCTATTTTGAGGTTCTGTTGTGATTAAAATAAAATCACATTTCTCTATAAATAACTGTTTATAAACAAAAACAAATTTGATTGAATATTGTAGAAGAAGTAGATTTCTTAGCTATCACTCCTCTTACGGAGGAGTGATAGCTATTACGGATCACTCCTCTTATAACTGCCCTAAATTCAAATCATCTCCCCTTTCTTCAAATATATTTCAACTCCAGTATTTCATTTTTCGAACAATTTTAATGCAGTTTTCGATAGGTTATTTTGAAAGGAATTTGCCTTCATTTAAATCGAAGCAGGATTTCAGATTTGAAAAACAAAATGGTTCCTAAATCAAATTCATATATTACCAAAACTTATTTTTCGTGCATTTTGACATTTATAAGATATCCCATTTTTTAGTTATAAAATGTCTTTGGATAAGATTAATCAAATTAATATTATCTACAATTTGAGTTCAAGAACAAAGAATTGGAATTAAAAATTTTAAAGTCGATATGAAAAAAAAAAATTTAAAAATGATATTATATTTTTAATTTTCAATATTCATTTTATTGTAAAATGGCCCGAACAAAAGATTTTTAGAGTTCAATTTTACATATCATATGAAACTCTCAGCTACATAGATTTGTAAATAAGAAAGACGGGTCAGAAATAAAACTCCCTTGAAATAATAACGAAGTGATTCAATCAACATTTTGTAAATTAAATTAGAATTTAACATAGAAAATCTATTGATGATTAACATTTTGTAAAATTTATAAAGATATTAATATATTACTCCATTTCTCTGCAATAAACCCATTGCTTTTTTATTTAATTTTGTAAATAATAATAAATTTTTCACTTTTTTTTCACTTTTGTATATAAAAATATGATTATTATTATTGAATTATTATTATAATTGAATTCAAGGTAGAATATAATTTGTCATTCCAGTTCAATTATAATTTTAAGAACAAGAACTGTGATTTATTTTGACAGAAAGACGGAAAACTTTGTGGATATTGAATATGTTGAAGGAGATCAAAATAAAATGTAAGAAAAAGATAAAAATGAAAAGAAAATGATTAAAATAAAATAAAAGAAAATGATTCTTAAAATAGAATAAAAGAAAATTATTCTTAAAATAGAATAAAAGAAAATGATTCTTAAAATAGAATAAAATAAAATGATTAAAAATAGAATAAAAGAAAATGATTCTTAAAATAGAATAAAATAAAATGATTAAAAATAGAATAAAAGAAAAGATTCTTAAAGTAGAATAAAATAAAATGATTAAAAATAGAATAAAAGAAAATGATTCTTAAAATAGAATAAAAGAAAATGATTCTTAAAATAGAAAGAAAATAAAATGATTAAAAATAGAATAAAAGTAAATGATCAAAAATAGAATAAAAGAAAATGATTCTTAAAATAGAATAAAATAAAATGATTAAAAATAGAATAAAAGAAAATGATTCTTAAAATAGAATAAAAGAAAATGATTCTTAAAATAGAATAAAATAAAATGATTAAAAATAGAATAAAAGAAAATGATTCTTAAAATAGAATGAAAGAAAATGATTCTTAAAATAGAATAAAATAAAATGATTAAAAATAGAATAAAAGAAAATGATTCTTAAAATAGAATGAAATAAAATGATTAAAAATAGAATAAAAGAAAATGATTCTTAAAATAGAATGAAAGAAAATGATTCTTAGAATAGAATAAAATAAAATGATTAAAAATAGAATAAAAGAAAATGATTCTTAAAATAGAATAAAATAAAATGATTAAAAATAGAATAAAAGAAAATGATTCTTAAAATAGAAAGAAAATAAAATGATTAAAAATAGAATAAAAGAAAACGATTCTTAAAATAGAATAAGAGAAAATGATTAAAAATAGAATAAAAGAAAATGATCAAAAATAGAATAAAAGAAAATGATCAAAAATAGAATAAAAGAAAATGATTCTTAAAACAGAATAAAATAAAATGATTAAAAATAGAATAAAAGAGAATGATTCTTAAAATAGAATGAAAGAGAATGATTCTTAAAATAGAATAAAAGAGAATGATTCTTAAAAAAGAATAAAAGAAAATGATTCTTAAAATAGAATAAGAGAAAATGATTCTTAAAATAGAATAAGAGAAAATGGTCAAAAATAGAATAAAAGAAAATGATTCTTAAAATAGAATAGAAAAAAGGTTTTTTAAATAGAATAGAAGGAGAGGATTATAAAGAAGATTACATTAAAAGGATTATAGAATAGAAGGAGAGGATTATAAAAGAGTTTACAATAGAGGGATTTTTAAATAGAATAGTAAAACAATTTTCTTGAATGAGTTGTCTAGAAATAGACACAGTATAGTGACAATAGGGGTACTGTGTCTTGAAAAAAGAGGATCTCTCTACCATTTGCTTTTAAAGGGTTTAGCTGGTGGGGTATATCCTTTACCCAATCTGTCCTAGAGTTCTAATCTTCTTCTCATCACACTTTCTCAAAATTCTCACAGTGCTAAATAGACACTATACCCTCTTTTCCATCCAGTTTTATTCTCTTAGTCATTGCTCTTTTTCAAAGTTACCAAAGGTTTCAATTTGTCACTCTTGACTCTTGGAGTTCCATCCGCTCTTTCTTTGCTGATTAGAAATGAAAAGAAAAAGAATAGAGTTGGTTAAGAGGAGACATGCTATGTCAGTCATCTGAACTACTTTGACAGTCAAGTTGAACTACTTTGTCAGTCAAGTTGAACTTCTTTGGCAGTCAAGTTGAACTTCTTTGGCAGTCAAGTTGAACTACTTTGTCAGTCAAGTTGAACTACTTTGTCAGTCAAGTTGAACTACTTTGGCAGTCAAGTTGAACTTCTTTGGCAGTCAAGTTGAACTTCTTTGACAGTCAAGTTGAACTTCTTTGACAGTCAAGTTGAACTTCTTTGACAGTCAAGTTGAACTTCTTTGGCAGTCATGTTGAACTACTTTGGCAGTCAAGTTGAACTTCTTTGACAGTCAAGTTGAACTTCTTTGGCAGTCAAGTTGAACTTCTTTGACAGTCAAGTTGAACTTCTTTGACAGTCAAGTCGAACTTCTTTGGCAGTCAAGTTGAACTTCTTTGACAGTCATGTTGAACTTCTTTGGCAAGTTGAACTTCTAATTACCATTGATACTCTAACCTATACCCCTATATTTTCGATAATACATCGCATCACGGCAATATAGTTCATTTTATGATAAAATATAAAATTATGTACTAGATGTTACATATTTAACACATTATTTTCAATATTCTCTGTTCTCCACATTCACAAACACTATTCATCATGAGGGGCTTGATGAATTGATGTAATTTCTGAATTTCGAAAAAAATCTTTGTCCATATTCTTATGGGATCATATATTCCCAGTTTAGCCCATTCCCAATCTAAATATTCCCAGTTTACCCCATTCCCAATCTAAATATTCCCAGTTTACCCCATTCCCAATCTAAGTATTCCCAGTTTAGCCCATTCCCAATCTAAATATTCCCAGTATACCCCATTCCCAATCTGAATATTCCCAGTATACCCCATTCCCAATCTGAATATTCCCAGTTTAGCCCATTCCCGATCTATATATTCCTAGTTACCCCATTCCCGATCTATAAATTCCCAGTTTACCCCATTCCCTATCTATATATTCCCAGTTTACCCCATTTCCGATCTATATATTCCCAGTTTACCCTATTCCCAATCTATAAATTCCCAGTTTACCCCATTCCCGATCTAAATATTCCCAGTTTACCCCATTCCCAATCTATATATTCCCAGTTTATCCCATTCCCGATCTATATATTCCCAGCTTACCCCATTCCCTATCTATATATTCCCAGTTTACCCCATTCCCGATCTATGTATTCCCAGTTTACCCCATTCCCGATCTACATATTCCCAGCTTACCCCATTCCCAATCTATATATTCCCAGTTTACCCCATTCCCGATCTATATATTCCCAGTTTACCCCATTCCCAATCTATATATTCCCAGTTTACCCCATTCCCGATCTATATATTCCCAGTTTACCCCATTCCCGATCTATATATTCCCAATATACCCCATTCCTGATCTATTTATTCCCTGTTAACCCCATTCCCGATCTATATAATCCCAGCTTACCCCATTCCCGATCTATATATTCCCAGCTTACCCCATTCCCGATCTTGAACTCTCCCAGCTTACCCCATTTATTTACCATCTTGTATCATTAAAAAGTAATTATTTGATTGACTACATTTTAGGGTCTGTAATGATATATATTTTTTCTGTCTTTTAATTACTTTATCACCTGCGAAGATATCTTTCATGATGAAATCTTATTTGACAGGCTTTGGCGTGAATTAAAGTAGAGAAGACACAGTTTAGATATATAGAGGGTGATTAGAAAAAGGCAACAGTAATCGTAAAATTACCTCATTAGAAAGGGCGTAATTTTAAGTTTTAACCCTAATTCAATGTAGTGTGTGTACCAGTGGTGTCGTTGACGTTAGAGCCGTTAGTAGAAGTAGGTAATCAACATGCCTAAAAAATATATTTCTAAACAGAAATAACATATAGTATACAGTAGAATTCCTCTAAAGTGAACTTCAGCTAGTTCATTCTAAACGATTTAATTCATTGTAGAGGATATGAGAGTTGAATAGAAAACTGGCCTTTTCATGGCAGACTGCACAAAATATTTACTTGCTGTTTCAAAATCATTATACAGGTTATTTCAATTCTCAAGACTCTAAAAATTAGGATGGTTCACTATACATGACTTCATTATAGAGGAGCTGCACTGGTAAAACTATGTTACAATATAGAGATGGATAGAAAACTCGGAATTTTTTGGCAGAATAAACTATAAATTTGTTCACTATAGAGGTCAGTTCGTTATACAGGGTTCTTCTATACAGGATGGCACTCACTATACAGGAATTCATTATAGAGGAGTTCTACTGTAATGAGAATTCAAATCAATTTCTTTCTACAGTTAACTCTAGCCATAGAGTATGGAAAGTTCAACAGCTTGATTACCATAATCATCATTAGCAGGTTAATAGCACAATATTTAATACTTCTATGAGATAAGTTCCGGATTATCGAACGGCTCAAAGTCTTCGACCATAGAAGATTTATTTCATTTTTTATATTTTTGATCATTATATAAATTCTATTTTAAATATAAATATGCTTAATCATCATAATTTACATCATTTCAATCTTATCTGTACATTTAGTTTGATATCAATTCAATGTTGTTAACTAGAGTTATGAAAAAATAAAAAAAGTGCTCGATGAACAAGAAAGTCGTATCCATTTCTTCTTCCTGTTTACAGCGCCACAGTCCCGTGTATCGTAAATACAATATATGAACTTCTACGACACCGAGGAAATAACCAATTTATCGTAAATATCTCGTAGAGTTATCCAAAAGTTGAAGGTATTTTTAGGTCTCAAGTGCTAACGGAGAAAAAGATGTCCATCAGTTGTCAGAAATAGGGAGTGAAAAACATGGGCTTGACTTTGCTATTTTAATAACTCTCATGATAATTTGAAAAACCCATTGAGTTTAAAACTACTCAATCCAATTAATTTCCTTTTCACAACTTTTAGTTGAAATTTAAACTCAAAATCGTTTAAAATGTTAACTGCTAGATCAATTTTCACATCATTTACTACAATAATTAGAGCATGAATGCCTAAATTTGTATTAATTGGATCACAAGGATGAGAAACTAACAACTTGTAGAATGTCAACCCTTAAGAATTAAATCAAATCAGAATATATTTCAAATTAAAGCAGTTTGATAGGAAGCCAATAATGAATTAACCATCTACTTCCTGGTGTATTAATGTGACAGAATTAGTAGAATATAAAAACTAAGTTGGGAAATGTAGTTTCTCAATATAACTCAATATGTTTTATGATAAAAAGAGGAAGATCTTTACTGTATTTTTGCACTTTATTCACTTTGATGTTGGATTAATGTTAAAAAATGACAGAAATTCAGATTTTGTAAACTCAATTGTATCATTTTCCATGATGTATATAAATATCATGTAAAATAACCATCATTTATTGCTTATACTATTTGCAATTAAGAGATAAAACTAACCACCATTTATTGCTTACATTATTTGCAATTAAGAGATAAAACCAACCACCATTTATTGCTTATATTATTTGCAGTTAAGAGATAAAACAACCATCATTTGTTGCTTATATTATTTGCAGTTAAGAGATAAAACAACCACCATTTATTGCTTACATTATTTGCAATTAAGAGATAAAACAACCATCATTTGTTGCTTATATTATTTGCAATTAAGAGATAAAACAACCATCATATTTTTTGCTCATACTGTGCGCAGTAGTTTGTTATTATATACTCCAGCTTAAATTGGATTAATTCTCATCGAATTGCTGCACAGTTTCGGGTTTAACTTCCCCATTGCATTTTAAGTCAAAACTCTGTGCATTTGCATCTAAATCCCTCTGAAACTCTGAAAATACTTCAGACGAATGGCAACTTTGACCCTAATTACTCTTAGATGCAGAAAACATTGCCTGGTTTATGGGGTATTCAGGAGTCCAAAGATAGACTTATATATCTGATATATAAGTAATATGTATATACATAGGGTTACTTACGAATTATTAGTAAGTTCCACATGCTCGGTCATATAGGAAAAAAACGGTAAGATAATTGTTATTTACTTTTTATTATTATATCGGTATGCCTGATACGTATAGGTATCATGCATGGGTACCATGGCAATAAAAAAATTATTATCTTTTAACAATTTAAAAGATATTTGCTGATATTAACTGATCGATAACTTGTAACTTACCCATATTAAAATAGTTTAAATGTACAATTAGATAGGTACACTATTGGCCATTGAATATAAATTTTTTGATCTTATTATCATTCTGTCTGAACTTCCCATTTTTTTTAATCCTATCACTCAATGGAAGAAATTCTTCTTTTCATCATTTGAAGACAAATTATTACATTTTTTAACTCATTATATTGTTTTATGGTTTTCTTTTATTTAATGTCTTTCATAGTAATTAATTTGTTATATCATAATTTTCTCTTCATTCATATTGAACAAACGATATTTAATAACTAATATAAAATAACCTTTAATAGATATGATAAAATAAAATAAAAATCACATGTTTCATGGGAAATCCTAATGATTTGAAGTTTTTTTAGAAAAGGTGCACTTAGATAAAAGTTGTAATATACCTCATGCATGTTCTTTATCGTGAATACCATCCTGTTCAACATAGATAGCAGTGCTTTGGAGGGTTCTTGGTCCTACTGAATGCAGTGCAGTTCTGTTCTCATTGCTTATAAGTGCTAGAACAATCGGTAGTCATACATAGTTAGGGTTTGCAGAATGACCCCACAGTGAAAATTCCAACAGGAAATAAGCCCACTGCAAAAATGCCCACCCAGAAATAAACATACCATGAAAATTGTCATTATACAGGGTGTGCCCCCAAAAACGGTACCTAAATTTAAGTTAGTACATTTCGATGACTATTTTAAAGGTATATGTTTCTCTCCGGTATCTTTATGTTTGTTGAACACTTTTCCAAACACAGTTATGATTTCATGAAGTTTTATTCATTTTTGTGAATGTTATGAAATTTTCGTTATGGATCGAAAATCGACCAACAAAAAAAAAATGATACCAGGAAGGAACATGCACCTTCAATAGTTATAGAAATATATTACAATAAAATTGGAATTAGTTTTTCTTGGGATACCCTGTATATCAAAATTGAGAAGCCAGATTTGATATTGAACATTATATAATTCAAAGGTGGAAAATGAGCAACCAACCGATAGAGTGTTCCATTTATTCGAAATAACTACCTGTATTACAAACTACAGATCTCAGTCAAGGTTTAAATGTATTGCAACCAGTAGAGGGCCGTGCACACGCAAGATCTTTTAAGTCTTTCCACCAGACTTTTTTCTAAGCTCCTCCTACTTTTTACACGAGAATATAAGAAAAACTATATAATTGTTATTTATTACGACCCACTTACTCTAACGAATTAAGTTATGTATCTATAACTTTTAATTTTTATATTTTATTTATGTTGATGAATTGTATAAGTAGATTCCATGAATCAACTTATGTGAATCCTGATGAGATATTTCTCCACAGAGATTAGTTAAATAGAATGTGGTTCTTTCCGACCAGAGCCACTCTTTTGTTTCTTCTCTTCTTGAGTTTCAATCAAGTGTTCTTGGTCCAAGGAAACGAAATATGCTCAAGAACCTTCAGACAATCGGGCACTATCTTTAACATAACGTAAGTACAGTGTTACTTTTAAATTACTGTAATCCGAATGATTAAAGTTTGCCACAATATAATGAATATTACAGGTGTTTTGGTTTAGTGACGTCATCATTTTCGCGTTCAGGCAATACTCTAGAATTTGAAATGCGGTAATTGTGAAATAGTTTTGATTTATACAATTTTGAAACTATAAAATCCACTTTTTTAATATACAGGGTGGCGCAAAAAAAAGGAAACCCATTCTCAAAATAGTTTATTTTACAAACTATCAAAGCTAGAAATTTTCTAAAAACACAATTTTATTCGTTTTCTTTTTCTGCATCTATCGTGATAATCTATGAAGAGTTAAGACACAATTTAAACATCCTACAGCGAATTAAAAAAAGGTAAATAAAAAGGGCATGCGTAAGGACGAAATATACGAAAAAAATTCTTAAGGTATAAATTCAATTTATATGGATGTAAAAACAATAAATTCGACTATTTTTTGTAATAAATAATAAAAAATAAAAAATGGAATTACCATTTGAAAATTGTCTTTTGAGATAAAATTGATATCTTTATAAAATTATCTTGCCGTTAATTTGTATCTCCTATTCGAAACCCTCAAAATACAGCTTTCAAAAGAACAAAGAGTTTTTGTTGTGACATTGCTTTCTGGAAAAAATTCCACCACTGTAAAACCATATTGACAAATGCTAATAATTTCAAAACTGAAGAAACCACTTTTAATTTGAACAAAAAGTGATCATGTCGCAGGAGAAAATAATGAACACATGAAAACATTATTCATTTTCATGAACAGCTTATTGAGAATACAAAAATATAAATCAGATGGTAAGAATTAGATATCATTTAAGGCACATTTCACTAAATTGTTAAACTTGATGTGAACTATCATCCTTTTAAGAAGCATGTAAGGCTCGAACTCTTAGAACTGATTTACCGCACCGTCTAAATTTTGCCAAATGGTTTCTCCAAAGAAATGCACATTTGTAGAAGACATCGTGATTGGTGATGAAGATGTATTTCCATGAATGAAAAGAGTCAATAGAAAAAAACGTTAATTGAATGAAAAATAGTAGAATTTAATTTTTACTACTACCATATGGTAATGAATTATTCCTATTAAGAACTTTTTGTGTTTTTTCGTCCTCGCGCAAGCCCTTTTTTATTTACCTTTTTTTAATTCGCTGCAGGATGTTTAATTTTTGTGATAACTCTCAACATATTATCACGATAGATGCAAAAAAAGTGAACAAATAAAACGGTTATTATAGAAAATTTCTAGATATGATAGTTTGAAAATGGGTTTCCTTTTTTTTGCGCCACCCTGTATAGAGTGTTTCTTTAATGAGTAAATGATGTCGTCAAATGGATATAACATTTCGATTGGTACAAGTTTTTTTTAATTTTAAAGCCATTTTAAATTAACATTTTCGATTGGTACCTGACCAACACTAGAAAAAACTAAACAACTCAGATTGAGATAGTTGCGATCATACAAGTCTATCAGATATTCTGTAGGTGAGTTTCTCATCTCGAGACACTTGCATCAAGCTAACGGATTTTTTTTAGAAAATGTTTCAAATGCACTGTTTATTGAGGGTTCAATCGAAGAATACATTGAAAATGTAGATAATAATGAAGCAAAGGCTGTATTACGGTACAGAAATTAACTGTATATTTTGGATTGAATACATAGGAATTAATTCGACATACTTTCCAGGATATTTTCAGAGACTATCCAACAGAATGGTCTGAAATTTTCTGGAAACCTTCGGCCTATGGTCCTACAGAATGCTACTGATTTGTTTTACGAAATTTGAAGGGTTTTTTGAATTATTCTAATTTTAAGTTATAATGGAAAACATAGGAATTAAATAATTCAAATCGGGAAATACATGATAACATACGAAAAAAAAAATGCAATAATTGAATCGAGAAAAATATCTACAGTATGTAAAAATGGTCAACAAAAATAACTGCGTTAACAGGTTTTTAGAAATTCGAAGTACTTTTTGAGATATGACGAAAATTTGAAAATGATAAATAGAATTCTTCGCTGGTTATCATTTTTCCTCACGAAAATAAATGACAAATTTTGCACCTTTGAAAATATATTTATTATATAATTTTGATATTTGATATTGACGGGCGTGAATATGTATAACTATTCGAAATAAATGATATTTAGAATATCTATAATCAAATTATAACGAATTTTTACATAAATTTATTATTTGAATTAAATGAATGGAATATCATCTGCTACCTCGTTTTAACCAATAGTCTACTATAAAATCACATATAAATTTTTCCGTGGCCAGTAAATTCCACCGCGGAAAGTTCCCCCGCGGTAAGTTCCACCAGGAAGATTCCACCGGCATTAAAAGCTATATATGGAAAATTCCAACACTTATGAAAAATGAACAAACAAATAGTATATATAAATAAACAGAGGATTTTATGGCTTATTTAAATATGAAAATAACTTCAATTATTCATATTATATTAAATTGAAGTTACTCTCATATTCTAATTTTAAGTTATAATGAAATACATAGGGATTTAATTCAAATCGCTAAATAGATGGTAACATACAAAATAAATAAAAAAATAAAATTTTCATTAATAGAATCGAAGAAATATCTACTATAAGTAAAAATGGTCCACAAAGATAACTGCGGTAACCGTTTTTCGAAATTCAAAGTACTTTTCGAGATATGACGAAAATTAGAATATTAATTAAAAATAAAATTTAACGCTGCTAAAAAATAAAATACATATTTTGCACTATTGAATATATAATAAATATTTTTTGAATAGTAATAAATAATTAAATATTCCAAATGAATTTTATTTAAAATATATTTATTCAAATAATAATCAATTTAGCATAATTAGGTTATATCCAAAAAATTAATAGTTTGACGGCCAGGATTCATATATAAATGGGAAATTGGTGATTATATTTTAAATAACAATATTTCGAGCAGGTTTCTTAGCTCGTTTTCAAGTTATTTCCCGAAAATTTTCATCCAAAGGTGCTTCTTAAATCTCCCCATGTTGTAGACTGGTTACGAAGATGAAGACACCAACTCCTTTTCTTCTACTATATTGAAAACGAGCTAAGAAACCTGCTCGAAATATTTATATATGAATCCTTGCGGTCAAATTATCAATTTTTGGATTGAAGAAAAAAGCATCTTTGGATGGAAATTTTCAAGGAATAACTTGAAAACGAGCTAAGAACCTGATCGAAATATGGTTTATTAAAATATAATCGCCATTGGAGTCTCAATTTCCCATTTATAATTAGGTATATTAATTCATTTTTTTCAATTTCTTCTACATATCTCAATAATTGAACTGATCGATGTAGCGATATGTTTTACTTTTCGTAATGTTATTATTTGAATTATGTTTAATGTTTGTAATTTGTAGTTATTTATACAGCTATCTAACATAATAATTTATGATTTGCACGAAAGCATTCTATAAAAAGTGATGACGTCTCGGGAAGGAAAATTACATAAATTTACTGGTACCTGATAAATATGAAATGTAATAAAAAATGGGCTATGTAACACCAAAAACGAATGAGTAATGTTCTTAAATATATTAAATAAAGTAATATATGCACGTTACAGTGCATTTTGTACGGGTACCCACTATATAATAAATAAAATAATGATACAAGATAAAATCTACGCAGAAATCGATTGTTTCGTATTGTTGTACACTCCAAACCAATAAATAAATGTGGTTGACCCAATTATCGATTTGTAACATTTATTATGAATGATTATGTTGTTAACACAAAAAAAATGAAAAAAAACAGAGGAATTTTGACATCATTTTCCAATTTCTCAAATAACTCAGATAAAGATGATTTTTATCATTGAATGGAACTGGTCAACTTGTAAAGATAGTTTTCCTGATTACCTACTATTCCAGAAGCTTCAGTAATTAAAAGTGCAATATCATTAATTAAATTGTGAAAAAATATAATATTTTCATTTTTTAGATTATAGAATCGTACATTGTATCTTTCATGCTGACAGTTTTCTATTCTATTCATTTACAGCTGTCCTGACGAATGCATAAGGTGGCCATATGAAAAGCCGAATGGTGTGTTCGGCACATCAGTGTATCACCCGGTGAGATTTCAAATTATTATACATGAAAATTACTGTAGTTACATCACCAGTCAGATCAAAATAGATTATAATGAATTAATTTGTGTAGTGATTATCTATTTAATTTCAGGACTCCCTAATCTGTCTCTCCGCTCTACATGCTGGAGTAGCACGCATTGGTGCCGCAATTCCTTTAACTTTCAACAAAAACGAAACGAAAGCCACTTTTGTAGGAACAGTTTCCAACAGAGTAATCTCCGAAACCAGGTAAACCGTTCCTGAATTATAATTTCTAAGTTAAAACTTACATGAGGTTGAAATTATAATTACCACTAACACTAGGTGTTACAGACGTGATGGGCTATAAATATGATATATCGGAATTGATAATGATAACAATATCTATATTTCAGATTCGAAGACGTAGGATTTTATTTCCAAAATGAGAGATTCATTCTGACTGATCGTGAGTTTTAGAATTAAATGCTTGCTTTATCATTCAAACCCTTTGATTGTTTTTAACATTTTAATTATCAATTATTATTACTGAGATCGTTTGTGTTAATGTTATATTTTATCATAAAATATTCATAATGCAATATTCTTTTCAGTGATATGCTTCACTCTGTTTACAAACTATACGTTGTTTTCACAAAAAATTAATTTAACGTAATTATTTGCAAATAAATATAGTTCTATATATAATTACTCTTTAAAGCTCTTTATATAGTTAGTTACTCATATTTCAATTTAATTTAAGTAGCTAGGAACAAACATTATTATATTTGCAATATAAATAAATTATATACATATAAGATAAAAATATATATACGTCTGTATATACTTAATAAGTGTCAAAAGAAAGCCATGTTGTTTTCCTAAGAAACACTAGTGTCACGGAACTATTTTAGGGCTGAATAGAACAATGTGTACTGTTTAAGTTTTTATTCCGCACTGATAGACGTGGCTACAAAGACACAAAAATACCTAAATTAGTTTAACAAATCAAAAAAAATATGGTTACAAAATTACAATGAATAAAATGGTAAGCACGTATATAAAGTACTAGGCACTTAATTGAAGAAGTAGGACAGGAAAGTGGCAACAGATTTCTAGTTAGAAAGATAATCAACATGGATACACAAAATCACATGGAGTTAGTTACGGCGTAATTAAATCTCCAATGGTACAATATACGAGAACTAGAATGGTACACCTAGCTACTAATATGAGAGTACATAAAGTTTCAACTTGTGTTTCTATAAAACCTAGATTAGGCAGAAGAAATTTAACGTTAGAAAAATATGGCTACATAGCTTTAAACATTTGTAAAGAAATACCAAGGTATTTAATATAATAGGACTAGACTAATAGGGAGAGTTTCATTTCATTGTAAAAAGATTACTGATTAGAAACCGATATAGATAGCGTTATATCAGTCACGGGGGTCTTTCCCGAAATACCGATCAGGTACAAGATATTGATACCTAACACTAAAATATAAATACTTAACTAACAAACAATACGCAACACAGTTTAAATAATGTAGATCAGAAACTTCACTCACTCGATATGGGGCTTCCAAGTTACTATATATATACACAATTAGATTAGCTAGGAAAATATGGGGATTGTAGAGTTATCTGTCACTATTGCCTAAGAACTGTAGGTGATACTAGCTGGACTTAAACTGACGCTATTAGGATTAGAGTATTTGAAGTGAGGTTTGGAATTAAATATTTAGTTATCAGATGTGCAGTTCAGTTAAATATATGAATAACTAAAATAATATTATATGTATTATGCGAAAAACTGGACTGCCGTCCCAACTAGAAACATGTATTACAAAATATCATTAATTTTTTTTTTAAAACCTTTACTATTTAATCAATCACAGGTGCAGAAGAGGATGAGATGGTCATGGTTTATAACAGCTTTTATTCTGTTTTGGTCGCTTGCTTACGTAATAGCAAGGAGAATTTGAGACGCTCTCCTCCAAAACCAGAAATCACAACATGGAATTATAGCTCACCAAATTACTATACTTTATTCGAAGACAGTGAATATGCAAGTATTCATGCCATGAGAATTATGAAACTATCAGATTCTATTCAGGTACTGAGATGCATTGGGTCGAATAATGATATGGACATGACGGCTATCTTAGGGCATAATCAAGGTAATTATACAAAAATAAATATGGTATGTATTTCAAGTCACACTTTAAGTGTTATTTTTTCGAAAGTTTCATACAATTTTCCCACGTTTTATTGCATGCTTTTGTTACTCAATGTGATTTAATATACAAAATTTTCTCTGGGTTATTTTCCATTTAAAATTAACTTTAAAAAATGAAGAAAATAACAAACTATTGTGATTGTATGTTGATTGCACCAGCTACATTGCGATTTATTTATACAATTTAAAAGAATTAGAATTACTTAGGTAACAAAGAGTAATAGTGATTTCTTTTTTCACATAGACTAATTATGAGTCATTTTTAACAAATAGTCTACTATAAAATCACATATAATTTTTCCGTGGCCGGTAAATTCCACCACGGAAAGTTCCCTTGCGAAAAGTTCCACCAGGAAGATTCCACCGGCGTTAAAAGCCAGATATGGAAAATTCCACATCGGAGGATTCCACCATTTTTGAAAAATAAACAAACAAATAGTATAAGTAAAGCGGCGATTTTATGGCTTAATTTAAATATGAAAATAACTTTAATTATTCAAACTATATCTAATTGAATTTGCTCTCATACTTGATATAGGATTCAATGAAATTAGGCAAAAAATGTATTCTTTTGGATCTAGGTGATTAAAGGTCCTAGGTGGACCTTCAATTTTATGTGTATAATTTAAAGGAGAATCAAACGTGATCTATATTGTAGACCAGTGTATCAGCGGAACTTTATTTGTTGAATTTACACAAGTTAAACTTTATTAAAAAATGTTTTAATTCATATTTATTAATTCATATTTACGCTTTAATCAATCGTTTAATCTGTCTCTTATTCCGTTTGATCGCCTTAGCTTATCCCTTATATCTTGACTTAGCATATAACCTATTCTAATAATTTCTTAATTTTAAAACTAATATGAAATGTTATCCGGATACTTCAAAACACATTTTTACTTTCTGTAAATGAAATCCAACATTATGCGGTGGATCTTACCGTGGTGGAATTTTCCAGCAGTGGAATACTCCGTGGAGAAACTTTCCAGCTGTGGAACTTTCCTTTGTGGTATTTTCCAGGGCGAATTTACCTAGAACCAAATCTTTCATTTATATAGAAGTGGCCAAATAATAAGGGTAAGCTAGAACAGGTTATCTAAATCAATAAGTGCAAAAAAAGTACAGAACATGCATTCTTGAAATTTTGTATGCTTTTACATATAGAGGTCATATCTATTAGTGTGAACTTTCAAAGCATTTGAACAAATTTTCTATCAATGGTTCAATATTTCATTTCAAACAATAAAATTAGCACTGGTTTAAAAGTTAAGGGTAACCATCACAAACTTTGAAATATTTACGAATGAAGGCGATCAACTTAATACTTTGTGAATAATTCCATGAGATATAACTTAATTACTTTTACTGCCACAGAATTTTGCACGAAATGAAAGAGTTATCCTTCTTCCATTCATCCTACAGAAATGTGCATTATTCTTCCATAATAATTGTTTGATTTCTTCTTCGATTACGGTCTTCAATAATTGTTAACACCAGTTTAAAACACCAGTTCTAAAACCGTCGAAGGTGTCACTGTTAACCTTTTCCCTTCCGTTTGGGGGTCTCTAAATTCTTCTTCTCTAGGTTTCTAAACTAGCCAAAATGAATAATTAAAACTTATCCCATAGAGCAGCTTAAGTCTCCCGGTTCTTTTATTTGTTTGAGTTATTTATTTGAATTCTATGAAGCTGACTCTAAATTGTTATGGTTGGTTTAAAAGTTAATATGAAATGACATGGCAAATTAAACGACAGGATTGGTTCCTGAATGAAAGTATTCTGATTACGTTGGAATAGTACAATGTTCTATGACTTAGGTACAAGTCTTTTGAAATAGAGGAAGGTGGATTTTAAGAGTTATCAACTTAGGGGTGGAGGAGCAAACTCCCCACTCCCCTTTTGGCAGAGCTAAGTTCTGAACTGAACTAAGAACTGAGCCAAGGAACTTGAACTAGAGAACGCGTTAGCTAGATGCTAACTGCTTATATAGGACTGACAAGGAGGGTTCAACCTTCCAGTGGATGAATACACATCTTTTAAGGTGCTGATATTACAATCCAAAGGTGTTTTCTACTCACAGCAGAAAGAAATAACACACAATGCATTATTTGAATTTAAAACGCAAGTGTTAATGGCTTTGTATACCAATAGCATATAGGGTCGGGAGGGGCGAATCTTGCGCACTAAAAAGTTTTGAGTTTTTAAACTTAGTTTTTGCAGATAGACGAATAATATTTGACATGGAGAACCGCAATAAGGCCTTTTATACACCAACTAAAGGACAAAAAATTAGCATTTGTATAATCTGAGTTATTGACGAAAGTAGTGCGCAATTGAATTTGTCCTTGATGGGGCGATTCTTGCGCGCGAGAGGGGCGAATATCTGCGCACCCTTTAATTCCATTCCATAGTGAAAAATAGCACTATTGAGTGTCTAGATACTTACTACAGTATAAAAATAATTCCAATGTGTTTAAAAGCATAAACAATCATATGATTCAAATTCAAAACTTGAGACAAACTTTTTTTGACCTGTTTACGTCAAGTTTGTAGAATGTATGTGTGACGTCATGAATGTTGGTTTCTATTCATGATTAATTTATGCTTGTAATATTAGTTTATCTGAAGTATGACACTATTATATTTACTTATTATGCAACTATGAATATAATAAATAACTAGATGACGGGCACTCATAGAGCGCATACTTTTGCCACCGCTTATAAATGACCTTGACCTTTAACCTGTGCACTCCCAAATTATAAACAAATGGTTCCTGAATATTGAAGCATCGGCCCCCCTCAATTTCTGACAATTTGGTTGAATTCTTTTGGGTTATAAATGACCTTGACCTTTATTTTTACCTGATTGCTTCCAAAATCCAATAAACTGGTTCCTGTCTGGATAATTACCAACTGTCCACCAAATTTCAGTTAATTTGATTGAATACATTTTGCGTTGCTTCTAAACACTTACCAAATCGTTCCTAGATATTGACCAATCATCCCATCAAATTTCAGACAAATTGATTGAAAACTTTTTGAATTATTGAGTTATAAATGGCCTTGAGCTTTGACCGGATAGCTCCCAAAATTTTACCAGATTGTTCCTGGAGATTAATCAATCGATCGTCTTACCAAATTCAAAGTAATTTGATCGAAGTCTTTTTGAGTTATGTGAGCAACAAGATGACAAACAAAAATATGTCGCCCAAAAGATAACCTTACGCAATCTATGAAAGTAATAAACCTTTCTAGATGTCACATAGCATATAATACCAATTTAGCATACATATCTAAAACGTTATTCAAAATACTGTTACACTTAGATATTTTCACTTTATGTCTCTGAAATTACGATAATAAGAATATAGAAGCAAATGGGTTTTTCGTACATCTATTAGGGTACGTGGAATATTCACTTGCCATTGTAAGGTCGGAGAGATACCCAGGCCAAGAGAGGGTCCATATGTACTGAATCCTCTAGACCTAAAGGTTAGTCGTTGAACTCTAGCTTCCAGTCTTTCAATTCTTTCAAGAAAGGTAAAAATGTATCAGAATTTGAGAGTATAATGATACTATGAAGGTAGAAAATTTCATCCAGAGTTCTGTCCATAGTCTTGTAATAGGTGGAACACTCCACACAACAATATGAGGTCTTGTTTCTGGGCGAGACAAGATCGTCGGCAAGTATTATTGTTTTACTGTTTTAGGACCAAATGTTCCCAGGATAGAAGAAGTTTCAATCGGGTTATTAACAATAGCTTTTTGACATTCTCTTTCAAAGAGGAAGAGTTATTTGGTCTGTCTACAAGAAGGTAGGTTGACCCACCTAATTCCTTTGGTGTTTTTCAAAGACCAACGGTTCAGGTTCTGCGCCAGAAGATCTCTGCTACGTCCTTTTCTATGAAATCGTCAGTACCAACTTGAGCCTTAATAGTTATTCAGAGAAGTGGATATCAGTCAGGTGTCACAGTGACCACAGAACGTCCACACTATGATTTGCCCCTGTGGCTCCTCGTCCTCAAACAAGGAACAGCCTCTTAGGCCACTATGCTGTTTCAATAGATTTCATTCAGAAATCTATTGGGTTGAAATATGGCGTTGAAGACTCCAAATTTCCTTGCAACAGAATCTTGACAATTGACGTGAGCACCACTCATGTGTCTTGTTTGAGTAGTAAAAAAGTTCACCATCTTGTTGGAAGATATATGATTGATTTTTGAAGTGTTTTTTTTTTCATCAATCCAATAGCTGCAACCACAATAATGTTAAAGAGGATTGACCTTAGGCCGTTCTCCACGAAAATCAGAGGAGACTCCCAAGTTTTCGAGATAGAGGAAATCTTGGATATCTTCTGATCATGAATATTGAATTGGGTTGGCTTCAATAATGAAGAGTTTCTCGTTAAAAAAAATCTATTTCATACCTTGTCGTGTCCGCTTTAAGCTCTCTGAGAAGTACCTTTGTTCTCTCAAGTCTCTTTTGCTTCTTAAGAAGTGTGATGACTTAGGGTTCTCTCATTTTGTAGGAAGACAACTGAAGATCCTTCGTGATGATGGTTCTCATTGAAGTCTGGATCACATTCATGTATTTAGCTACATTTTGAATTTTTTCAAGATTTCTTCGAGTCTTCAACATTGCACAAGCATTCTTAGCCATTTTCTTTATTCGAACAAGCACTCCCACTTCTAGAACAATCCTCAGAAGTGACAAGCTCAACGAAGTTACTATTCACAACATGGTGCAATGTCGATTTGAAACTTTTAAAAGCATAATGATATCAGAGTTGGGTTTCCCTGTACGATGGTTTAACCCAGTTTGGTCATTTTAGACCTAATATTTTCGATTTATTAAAAAGAACCGAAAAATAAGATTATATAACTATACTTAATAAGCAAAATGATAAACATATATAGTGATGTTTGATATGTTTAACTAAAAATTCACAGACAAGACTAATGACTTTAAATTCACCCTGATTTACAATTTCATATTTCGAAATATATGTGGAATGTGTATGTTTTTAGTTGAAAGTGAAGAATACACATAAATAGAGAGTTAAACCGTTTAAAAACCGTTTCATGGCCTAAAAATAAATTTCTATAGAGCGCAATATTCGCCCACCATGCAAAATATGGTGGGGCGAATAGTTGCGCACGGAAAAACTCCGCTAAATAAAAAATAGAAAGTCTAGAACCTTGTAATTTTAACTGAGGCAACTTAAGTCAATGATCATTTTGCACTATAAACTTCAGGTTATTATCTGAAATGGAAAATTTTTATGACAAATTTATTTTTTAGAGTAACACGGTAAAATGATTTTTCGACTAGGTACTTTTCATATGGTCTTAAATGTGATTTATTTCAACTATGAATAAATGTATGTAAGCCGTTTTAATTTTATACAGTGTTACTGCATATTTGAGCCGGTCTATAACTATTTTAGTTATTGGGCTAGCACATTCATAGCCCTTTAAACACGTGGTGCGCAAGATTCGGCCTCCCGACCCTACATTGAACAGTTTTACTATTATTCCTTTAGTAAAACCTGATTTTCTAATAAACAGTCAAATTCATTACCATAAAGATTATTATTTCAGAATCTATTATTAACTTAATACATGATCAGAAATGTTACAAGTTTCCTAACTATTAATTAAGTATTCAAATTAGAATAATTAAAATACTAACTAAGTAATTACAGAATTCCTTTTAAATTGATTAAGTACTAATTTTAATTCTATCTATAAGAAAGGAACTCTCTAATACTCAATATTTCTGTGAAACATAAATATGAAATATTTATGTCTGTTCCTCAATTAGAAGCTTTTCATATAAGGAATTACTATTGAGTGTAGCTAACTTGAGAAATGCTATTTTGCGCAAGTTTTGCAAATTTATATTTCTAAGTTATATATCTGAGTTACGAAGTTCATGAAGTTATATAACTGAGTTACAAATTTATGAAGTTATATTCTGAGGTTACAAGTTATATTAACGCATACATCAAAAGCTATTCGTTTCTAATTATGCTCGAGCTCTTAGCGAGAATAACACAATCATAAATTTAAGTGGCATTTTCCTCCTATTGAACAGTTGTGCAGGATTAAAAGATTGTACATGATTAAAAAATTATCAAAATTATGCAGATTAAAAGATTAAATTAAAGATATAGTTTTTTCAGCGTATTGACAATTGACGATTGTTAATAATTATTTTGCAAACTTTCTCAATTGAATTGTGGTCAGGGCTCTAAGGAGGGTAGCTCATTAGAGAAAGATCTTCATCTTCTGAGTAGATTCTAACTTGTTTAGCAGTGAGGCAGGGTACGTTGTCCTGCATGAAGACCGGATGTTGAAGCTCAACTTCCGCTTGATAATAGAGAGTATGTTGTCGAAGGAGCTGTTTGATTGCTTCTGTGTTAACCCCTCCATGCACAAGAACAATGGGATCATATCCATCAGAAGAAAAGATTACCTAAACAATAACATTGCCACCTCAAGACGTAGTTCAGTCTTAACCTCTCATCTAACTTACGTCGAACGCGTACTTTTCCATAAAAACTGAGGATATCTAACTGCAATTAATCGATAAAATTTACTCTCGACCACAGATATTTCAACAAACGACATACTCTTGACCAAAAAAAAGTTTCACCTTCTGGTTCTCTTTTTGAGATTAAATGTTTCAATGCAGGGACGATTATTGCAAGCCAACTTGTTGAAGTTGAAGTGAAACAGTAGACCAGAACACCGTTCCACCAGACATGACAATTATCTCACGAGAAATTTGACCAGAAGTGTTGAAACTATCATGAGAGCTTCTTTTGAGAGTTGCATAATCTCATCACGGAGTGGATTTGGGAGGTCTCCTACTCTTCAATTTGGAATTAACAACTCCATTATTCTTATACTGAGCCCTATTACGTTTGACCAATAATTTTGGACCAGGACCTTTCTATGACAATTGGATCATCTGACAGCAGCTTCTTATCTCTCAGCAACACTCACCTGTTGGGGTGCAGCGGCAGCCATGGAGACAATTATTTTGTTTCAATAATTCACCACGTTTCACTATGATTATATAATACAACAAGTCTTCTAAACATGAATTAAATTGACAAATTCGAACATTTTAAATGGTTACCCTTAACTTTTAACCAGAGCTAAATTTATTGTTTGAAGTGAAATATCGAACTATTAATATTATTTCTTTAGATGCTTTGAAATTTCATATAAATACATATGAGCACGCATGTAAAGTGCAAATTTCAAGATTGTATGCTACGTATTTTTTTAAATCAATTATTTAGTTATTTATTGTTACTTACTCTTATATTTGGGCCGCTACTGTATAATATATAAGTAAAATTATGAGAGGAAAAAATTATATTCCCTATATTTCTGAAATTATTCAAACTTGTATAAAGTAAGAGATTTGTGCTCACAAAATAATAATTTAAAAATACCCTAGAATTAAAAATATATCGACTTAATAAAAATAAATATCTATAGTAATACGGATAAAGCTTTAACTGATACAGTGTAACGAATCTAACTATGTGATATTCAATAAGCTCATTCATCACGTTAATAACTGTTTCAAATTACAGATCAATTTGTAGCTATATTTCCAACCGTCACTGCCAGTTTAGGAGAAGCAGCTACTCTGCAGTACAGGCATCTAACTAAGAACGTGAAACCATTGAGATCACCTAAGGCTCCCATCTCTGGCGCAATAAAAGGAACA
The DNA here is from genome assembly GCA_947561585.1 of Caprella mutica. NCBI lineage: Eukaryota > Metazoa > Arthropoda > Malacostraca > Amphipoda > Caprellidae > Caprella > Caprella mutica. The sequence goes on along the minus strand of CANNZV010003121.1, from coordinate 43,687 downwards.
AATATAGAGATAGCTTCTGTCTCTCTCTCTGACCAGGGACTTTACAAGGTCATGAAACTTCCAATCCCTCCTATGCTCGACTGATAGTTAGAGGTGAGAATAACATTAATTGCACGAGCAGTGCGAGTAAATGAAACTTTGATAACATGTTTTTAATGGGATCATCATGATTAATTTTGTATTGTGACAAACAGACCACAGAGTATAATTTCAAATTGACAAGGCGCCATACAGTCTTTTTTTATTTTACTGTATATATTTCTCAAATTCGAATTCAGATTACTATTACGAAGATAAGCCGACATTTTGTAGAGGTTAGTGAAATGGCAATTACAAAATTCTATCAAATTTTCGATCAAACTTACAAAGATGGACAACATAATTGGAACACATGTTAAATTTGGAAAAATTATATTTATATGGAGTTGGACCCAATTAGCATTCAATACAGCCTCAATTCATATCGGAATGGAATCAGAAAGCTTATTAACGTCATATCCATTTGAATTTTTAACCACTCTTCCATCAAAATGAAGAGTGGAATGAAGCGATTACTGACTAGTCGCTCGAGTAGACAGCAAAGATGCTGTTGGAGGCCCAAGAGAGAGAAGGCGGGGGAAAAGAAATGCATTATTTGTGTTCAAGTCATTTCATTCTCTTCATGCCAATTTTTAACGATATTAGTGATGTGGATCGGAGCTTTATCGTCTTGGAAGATGCAGTCAGTTTCAGGAAACAGAGCTTGGCACATTGGGTGCACCTACAAATTGTCTTCCAAGATGTTCCCTGTTCATGCAATCTCAGCTGTTGATCTTACCATGCAAGGCAACAATTGGACCAAGAGAACTAAATAACAGAGCTGGGGCGCGGAACCTTTTTTTAGGTTCCGAATCCGAACCGAATCTTCGTCGATTTTGGGTTCCGAACCTCCGTATAGCGAACCCAATTTGGAAAAGTTTGGTCCGAACATTTGTTCCGAACCAAACATTTAGTCCGAACATTTGTTAGCTAACCTCTGGTTTTTAGGCTATTAGGGCAACCTATATAAAAAAACAGTTTTATAAACAGTCTTATTTATAAACCTACGTACTGTATTTTACAAGTTGTTAGTTTTTGTACTAAACTAATGTGTACCAAATTTCAAGTAAAAATATTGAATATATAAGGAGAAATAAATACATAGCTATATAAGAGATTGGCAACTGAGTGAGCTGAACTGTTATTGGATGGAGTGTGAACCAATAACAGCTCGCGCATTTGTCTCTACTACATAAAACGTGGACATATTCGTGCGTATTGGGTAACCAATCTATATTTCTATGTTGCCACACGTTACTAAGGTACAATTAATTCCATAATTTACGCTTATTTACGTCGATACGTAAATATTTCACTTTTGAATTAAAAAATATAGTTGGTATTATGTTGGAACAAAGTCAAGAAAGGCCAGTAAATTTAAAGAAATGAAATGAAATATATAAAGTTATTTAAAAAAGAGATGCCTATAAAACATATGTCAAATTCATTAGGGTTAATATATATCATAGAAAATAAGTTTTTACTATTAGTTTTCAAATTTTCATTTACATTCATTACAACATTTTTGATTAATCCTATCTAGAAAACTGATGATATAGAACCTTTTTGCATTTTGTTTGAATATGAAAGTACTATAGATACAATACGTTATACGGTATACCAATACTTTATTTACTTAACTTTTTCTTCTATTCAATATATTAGAAAGGTCAAATAGTGAAGATTATTGTGAATATTTCTCTAAGTTATATTATAACTTATATACATATAATATTATAATACCTATATATAAATTATAATCAATTCAATTTTAAAGCGAATACCCGAATACTTGATCTTAAATTATCTGTTCAGCCAACCTACTTACCCGTCAAAAGTTTGCTTATTTGAGTCATTTCAATATATTCTCTTTTAAAAACATTCATTAGATATTTACTCATACATTAGTAAAAGCAAAAGAAAAAATTATCATTCAAAATAAAAGTAACAAACTAAGACAAGAAACAAATATTTGAAAGATGTTATTGTACGAAGCTTGGTGTGCGCAATTATTCTCGCACATATTTGATCTCGCTAAGCAGCTATAAGAGTTACAGTTAACTGATTATAGTGAAATATTCACTCTTATTTACTGAAAAACACTCTTGCATCTAATGCCTGGAAAGATCTCTGATAATTATATTCCTAATATTATTATAGATTTGAATAAATGCTCTTAATATTAGTATATTACTATTTATCACCATCGTTTTTGTCTAATCGTATGCATTTATACGAAAAATCAAACGATTGAAAAGACAGCTTTAAAATCGGTCTTGAATTTAAGTTATTATTATTTTTCCATGAGGACTGGTTAGCCAACGGCTAAGGTACTAGGGTAGGGTGTTATGTAATGTTACCTAATATATACGTTTATAACCTTACCTATAGTTCTACATATTTCAAGCAATTTTAATTGAGATTTGAGGGAACAAAATCCGTTATTAAAGAATTAACTTGTTAGGATTATTATAAAACTTACCGCTATTCAAGAAAGGATGAATAACGTAATGGAAGAAGAGCGGGGAAAGACGCATGTTCTTCGCTTCAGTGTTAAGCAGAAATCTATGTATATAATAGTAGCCGAGAGGTACGGTACATGTTCAGAACGTAAAATAATTAAATGAACATGTCAGTTTTACCCGGGTACGGAGGTTCGGACTTGCGAAAAAGACGTTCCGAACACTGAAGTCCGAACCGTTTTTGAAGAGGTTCCGAATCCGAATGTCCGAACCCATTTTCCAGTCCGAACCGGTTCGCGAATAAAGGTTCGCGAACATTCTTGCGGAACGTCCAGCTCTGCTAAATAATGCCTGAACTATTATTCAGCTTCCTCCGTGCTTCATAATGGGAAGAAGAGCCCAAACTTTCTTTTGGTAAATTCGCTTCGAAGCCGGAAAAAGTAAACTCGCTTCGAAGTCATTTAAATCTACGCACACCATGATCGCAGTAATTCGCTGGTATTAAACTTTTTAATTATGATAACATTAACGTTTCCAATTTAATATATTTTGATTTACTAATATTAGTAGCATATCTTTATCTGAATTTATTCAATTCTTAAAAATATTTACTAGTTGGAAAATATGGAAAACAACTTAGCTCAGGAAGTATGTATATACCTTGTCTTTATGTATTTGTTATTGCTTCAAGAAATTCCCTGATTTTTGGTATTTGGGATTATGAGTAAACCGCTACTGATATTTTAATAATTAACTGATTTGATTGAAATGAAATTAGAGTGTTAGCTGGTGTATTGGAAACACAGTATTGCAAGTCTAATTTAAAAAATGTATTTTTGATTTAAAAAATTAGAATTTCGAATAGACATCTAATTATTTGTAATGGTTAGACTAAATTGCTTGTCCTTAGTCAATAATTATTATATTTTTTTGAAACAATTTATGTATGGCTACCAAGTATATTTACTACAATTTTACGTAAAAAAAGTGTTGAAATTGTAGTTATCAAAAGTGTAAAATTATATTTTTTTATGAACTAGTTTTTTTCTTGCTGGGACAATACTGAATTTTTTTTTAATAATGAACCGACTCGATTGAAACAAACTTCAAATGATAGCATGACATGTTCTTCACATTGAAACCAAATTATGAAATTTCCATTGACTGTGTGTATTTTCTGCACCAGATACAATTAAATTAACCATGGTTCCAGTTCTCCCTGGAAAACATCACCCAGCGTATCATATTTTGTTTTAAAGAGACTCTTATATAGTATTCATTTTGAAAAGAATTACAGATAATGTTTCTAACTATTAGAGAGAATTTACTTCATATTTATTTCCCTTCTTAATATCCTTTAATTAAATCTAGCGATTACATATGCATTCCATTATTTCATTGAAATCTCTCTAATTAATCATACAGGGTGCAAGAAGGATCGTTCAGGGGCCAATTGTTCAGACTGGTGTAGAGACTGTCTCAACAACGGAGAGTGTGATTCGGACAGTGGAGAATGCGTCTGTTCTCCCGGCACCATGGGCAAAAACTGTCAAATCTGTGAGTTTGAATTATGAACAAAAGTTACGAATAATTAATGTGAGAACTTGAATAGTGAAATCTCATACTGAAATTAAATCACTCCAAATCATCTCCAGAACAACACAAATATCCATCATAAATGTGCTTATAGGAAAAACTATGGTATATAATAAGGATAATCAGATAAATCTTGAATATTAACATTTTCACCATATATAGTGCCTAATAATTACGAGATTCGGCTGAAAGAAGTTTTAAATTCATTCACCATTTTTAAATTTTGTTATGCTTTTAAATGCTAGGTATCATAGAGGGAGAAATGTAGGGATTATCGATATTATAAACAGGATCCCAATTTATATTTCCATTTATAATTTCTCTTCGGGAAAGGTTACAGTTATTAAATAAATGCTGCACAACTGAATGAACAAACAACGAATAGATTATCAATAAACACCTTGCTGTATTATCACTAAACTTCTTTAAGATCAATTCAGAATGTCAATATGATAATCACATTCGTTTCTCTTTACTTCCAAAGTTTGTCCAGTCAATAAATTTGGAGCAGATTGTCAATTGGACTGCAAAAGAATTCGTTCATTGTGGGGACGGGAGACAGAGACCTGTTACTACCTCACTTTCTGTTTGCGAGATCCAAAAGGCTGTTCATGCTATCCAGGACGCAAGGCACCAGAATGTTTTTTCTGTAAATACAACTATTTTAGAAACCTAATAGTTCTTAAACTCCGCTTCAAAATTGATATTAAATGTTTTCAGAATTTAATTGGTTGTTGACATAATAATATATTACAATTTAGAAATTTTACAAGGGAAAATGAGTGGTAGAACCCTTTTCAGCATATTTATTGGTTTATATTCTAGATTGTTTTTCATTAAAAAGTATTGTACGGATTGGCTAAATCGGTGAAAACTGTTTGACTGTCAATGTATGTATCATAAGAGCATGAGAGTATCTGATTGAGATGCATAGAGACTCATAGAGATATGTTTAGCTACAAAATTTTGACTATATTCTAATCAAATAGCATTTTGAATAGATTGTACTCCTGGGAGTTACGGAACGCACTGTCTTAGCAGATGTAACTATTGCAATGGTAACAACTGTGATCGTAATAACGGCAGATGTGGTAGTGGATGCAAGAATCCAAACCTCTGTAATGAAGGTAAGTAATGATAGTAGAGTAATTTTTTATGACGATGAAAGTTGAATTAAAAGCTTATATGTGCAAATTAGCTAAGTCTCCTTTTTTCATTCGGTCAACTTTAGTTGTAGGAGAATTCGGTCTCGGGGAATTTGGTCTCATAAAATTCGATCTTAGAACTTTCAGTCTCGTTTTATAATGATTTAATTTATGAACAATGATAGAAAAAGTTGAAATTATGAATACTAAAATGTGTAGCGTATTTATTAAAAGTGTTTTAACCTCTTTTAAACATATTTCATCAGTTAATAATAATATACAAAATGAAAGTATTAACGATATACCGCTCATAATTGAACCTTTGGCGAGACCAAAAAGTTCCAGACTGAAAGTTCCGACACCAAATTTTCCAGACCAAAGTTTCCATGACTAAAATTTCCGGTCACCGTAACTTGATACAAATGGCCTGGGGCATATCTAGGACTCATTCAAGGGGGGAACACTTTTCAATTTTTTTATCCATAATGAAATCCGATTTTTTTTAATCCTCATTCTTGAGAATATGTCAGCTGTTCGATTGATTATTTCTAATTGCTTTGTAGATGGTTACAGTGCTTCATGAGAATCGTCATTTTTTAATTCTGAAAAGGGAGAACTTAAAATGCTTCAAGTCATACTATGTATACGCCATTTCGTTAATAAAGAGTGGATTTTTATCACACTTCAAAAATTGGTACTAGGACAGAATGCCTACGGACAAAATGCCTACGGACAAAATGCCTACAGACAAAACGCCAAACGGACAGAATGCCTACGGACAAAATACCTACGGACAAAATGCCCACAGACAAAATGCCTAACTGACAAAATGCCTAATGGACAAAATGCCTATCGGACAAAAGGCCTAACGGACAAAATGCCTAATGAACAAAGTATATGAATATTTGAATAAAAAATAGTAGAATAATGACGTAAAAGAAAGTTGGAAAGAGAATAAAAAAATAAACTCAATATTTTAATAAAAGGGCCAAATAGAAAATTTTGAAGGGATATCTTTAATGATATGATTATTAGTAAATAAAAAAACAGAATTCATTATACTGTAATTAACCTCTTCATTGAACATCAAATAATGTTTCATTTTTTTATTTATGTAAAACTTAAAGTTAATAATATACGTATATATTTCGTCTCAGTTAAAATTCAAGGAACATAATGTAATATTTTTTCCAACGGAACTTCTAATACAAAGATAATGAAATAATATAATACCAGCGGGATGGTTTATAAGCATGGGTAGTTAATTGAACATCAGCACTAACTTATATAAATATTGAAACTACCCAACGTGCTTTAGAATTTCAAAAGCAACGATAGACATCACTATAGATTGAAGATGATTAATTAATATACATACATATAGTTATCTAATAAAATAAACAATATTTTAAAATAAAAATAGAATGAAATGGTTTTAGATATCTAATGAAAAAATGAAATTAAAAGAAGATGATTGTAGATATCTAATGAAGAAAAAAAAGATGACTGTATATATGCATGGTTAGTGAATAAATTCAAATAGAGGAAGATTATTATAATCAAGTGATTTGTTAAATAAATCAAATACTTTAGTGATAAATTACAAACACAGTAAAATAATACAGTGTTTACACTAAGCACACTAATTAAGTTACAAATGTTCATATTCAATGTGGTAGTGATTTAATAAACTCTCACTGAGACAAAACTCTCTGTTCCACTTGGTCTCATATATTAGAAATCTTTGTTCACTATTCCCATATTTGAAAAAAAGTTTACAATACTTTTTAGGCATTTTGTCCACTAGGCATTTTGTCCATTAGGCATTTTGCCCGTTAGGCATTTTGTCCGTTAGGCGTTTTGTCTGTAGGCATTTTGTCTGCTCACGGAAAAATTAGCATTGATCTTCAACCTTAAAACTCTTTTCTGAATTTTTTAAGAAATGCATCGTCTTACAGTTACCAAAAACTTCCTCCCTAAAGGCTTGTTCACACATAATAGGTTTCCATCCGTTCCGACTCCTCTCAAGGATTTTATAGCACTGAGAGGAGCCGGCACTGTGTGCAAATGACAATTGAAATTAAGGTAACGATGTATTTTCTCAGTGACTCTGAAGCACTGAGAGGACACGGACCGGACGGAAACCTGACATGTGTGAAGCACCCTTAAAACAGTACGCCGATAATTCACACTTTACTTCCAGATAAGTGGAAGGGCGTCAAAATCTTCCAACATGAGAAAGTTCACAAGAATTCATGATATTTTCAATGAGACTATGTAGTTCCATCCACAAGATAAAGCAATAGAAAATCACCCAGATGCTCTCACAAAAAAGCTTCTCAGCAGATTTCACAAACCAAAACCACGTTGTGGAGGATGTACAGACATGAACTTCGTTTCCGATTTTATCATTACACTTCAGTTCAACGAAAATCTATTGTCCATAAAGCACAGAGCAGACAGTTTTGTCAGTGGATTCTGCAGGAACCATCCAACGAGAAGTTACTTTGCCTCCATCAAAAAACCATTGAAAAAACGATAGAGTGTAGATAATTGAAAATCCCCGATATATCAACGAAATAAATTATACGTATGATGTTAAGGTAATGATCTTCGTTTCCATCATTAATGGAATGAATAAAATCGTTCATTCATTCCTTGACGATGATGACAACTTGCCATCGGTTAATGGTGTTTCATACCTCAATTTGTTCCTCTAGAATTTCACAATGAAAAGTGTTGAGGTCGAGTCATTAGCAGAAGAACGGAAAATCCCTGTCCAGAGCACACAGTTCAGATCTCAACCCTTTGGACCTTACGATCTGGGCTGCTGCAGAAACTTGACTTTATATGTCCAAAAAAAAATTCCATTAAGTCTCTTATACAATGTGTTCAAAGCTTCGCTGAAAGATATAAATAGAAAATTGACACATTAAAAGAGCTTCTAATTCGCAATTTAGAAATAACGTTTCTGATGGCACTTTGTGTATGCATTTTATATTCCTTATGCTGTATTTAAAGTCTAATAGACTAATAGTCAATAACTTAATATTCAAACATTGGCAGCAGCAAAAATCATCAAAACAATATTATTCATTATACACTGTGTTCCATCAGATACCTCATTTTTAAATTGTGAATTAGAAACACTTAAAATGAGTCAAATACCATTATAGATACATCAATTTAAATGGGAAAAAATAGATTTGATTATTATTATACACTCACTGTTCTATATCGTATGAGGCACATCTCCTGAAGTCATACAAAAGTTGTTGAAAATTACCTCCTCCAGCCTGAAGACAGAATGACGCACGCTTTGGAAAATTCTTGCACTCTCTCTTGAGAGTCTCCTTGTTGTATCTTTCAACGAAGCTTTGAACATATTGTATGAAAGACTCAATGGAATCTTCTTTTTACATATAAACTCGTGTTTGTGCAGCAGCCCAGAAGTGAAAGTCCAAAGGGTGGAAATCTGGACTGTGCGCTGACCAAGGATTTTCGTACTTTAGCTAATGAATCGACCTTTAGAAAAATGAAAAGTTTGTGCAATGTGGTGGAGCGCCGTCTTGCATCCACCAAAATGAAGAACGAGTTGCAGGCTGGGCCAAATAATGTGCTGGAGCAATCAGAGTTTTAAAGCACCATTAACCGATGACTAGTGCCATCATCGTCAAGGAATGCATGAAAGTTTGGAACCATTCCATTAATAATGGCAACGAAGATCATTACCTTAGCATCATATCTATCATTTGTTTCGTGGATATTTCGAGGATTTTCATTCGTATTTTTTCTGTTTGTTTTTGATGGAGACAAAAGAACTTCTCGTCAGTCCAAACGATTCAATTGGCAATGTTCGAAGGTTGTTGATGAATCCACTGACAAAACTACTTTTTCTGTTCTTTTGGTTAATGGTTGAACTGAAGTGTAATGAAATCTGCTGAGGAGCTTTTCTGAGAGAGCAACTGTTTTTTCTTCATAGAAACTCTTCAACCCCAAAATCACAGCTTCTCTTCTTTTTGGTTTGGGCTGCTTTTTCTTTTGGATGGAACCAGTCGTATTGAAAATATCACGAACTCTTGTGAAGCTTCTCATGCTGTAAGATTTTGCTGCCCTTCCACTTATCTTGAAGTGAAGTATGAATTCTTGGTTTCCTGTTTAAGGAGAAAATATTTTGATAAACTACAGGACGATTCATTTCTTCTCAAATTCAGAAACACTTTTAAGGTTGAAGATCAATGCTAATTTTTGCGATAAAAATCCACTCTTTATGAAAAAGTGGCGTATACAATAGTAGCTATGACTTGAAGCATTTTAAGTTTTCTCACCCGCAATTTAAAAATGACGATTCTGATGGAACACTAAGCATCTACAAAGCAATTAAAAAAATCAAATAGCTAACATTTTTTCAAGTCTGAGGATTAATTCGTAGATTTTTATTAATCCGTAGACTTAATTCTAAAAAAATCGACCTCATTAGCTTCCCCAGTTGCCCCCCCCCCTCTATTGTATACGCTTCTGCAAATGGTATTCCTAGTGATTCCATATCATCCTTGGGGCTTCTAAGTTAATTATAACAACAATTTCTCTCTCAATAATGTCAGACAAAGCTCCTTTGAATTTACCAAGATTTAGAAAGCCTCCCCTCATCACTGACTGTGACGTCAGAGGCTGTGCAGTCACTTTCTCCGAATGGGATTCAGATTATGACGATGGTGAGCTGACGGACACAGACGGAGAACTAAGGTGAGAAACTAAACTATGCAATTAAATGAGCATTACATGAGATCATTTTCATAATTGAACATCTTGAATAAAAACTTTATTCAGAAAGTAGTATGACAAATAATTATTATAACATTTAAATAGAGATCGAACCGGTATTACAGAAATTTGTATTCTAACTATTAATCTTTCATATTTTGATATTGTTTAATGTTTATGTTTCAATTTTCTTTCCACGCACATAAAAATTAAATAATTCTATTCAGGTACGAAATATCGATAGAAAATCTAAACACACCGAGTGAAAATGCAGACATTCCTACCTACCCTGGACAACGAAGAGGTTTTTAGCCAAATTTCTTGAATAGAAATAATGTAAGAGGAAATTAAATTAACAATATATTAATATATATCTTCTTTCAGAGTTCAGTTACAATTTCTTCAGAGGCATCAGTTACAACATCACACTAAATATTTTGACCAACAGAGGAAAACCAACGGAGGAATATAACATGAGAATACAGAGCCACCATTTAACATTGCCTTGTCTGGGTAACTAGTCAATTCTGTTGAATTTATTGATATGAATAAAAGTCAAAAGTTATTCGAACTACACAAGATTTACTATTTCAAGAATATGTGTGAATGAAGTGAATCTTTAATTACAAACCGTTAGTGTTTAATATATTCATAAGAAAAATTCAACGCTAAGTGTCAAGTTGTACAATGTCTACTGGCTTTTAAAAAGTCACAGCGTGAATGTAGCAACAACATTTTAGAGATCTAGATAATTAATTACTTTTGAAGGGGCGTAATATGTGATAAAGTCGCCCTTTATTGTGGAAACATCAGAAGACTCAACTGTACCTGCGGTATTTTAAAGAAAGTGTGAGGTTATTCCATCTAATTACCTACAGCTATGTTTATTCTATTGAATTATGGTTAAATTCCTAGTTAAAGATCATATGATCCTAAACTAGGATTTTACCGAATTATGTTATCATCACCAATGCTTCTTTTCTTTAACAGACTCGTACTCTAGCGTTAACTACAATGTTACTCACATCTGGCAAACTGGCTTCGTTGTTGAATGGGTAATATTCAATGTATGTTTATAATCTTTGAGTTTTGATAAGAGTTTTCTTGCTGACATTCCCTCATCACCAGGTACACCGGAATGGACCACTCTGTCCCAAAGTGAGGTATCGTATCCTTGTTATGGATGGTGCAAATACCATACTTAACACATCCAGTGACTCTTCGGTGTATGTAGTTGATCGTCTGACAGCTGATACCCTTTATCAAATAAAAATGGATGACAAGACGAGAAAATTCACTACGCTACCATATCGTAAGAAATACAATCTATGTGAATCATTCTAAACATTATGCAGAAAGAAGTATGATCATTCATTACTAAAAAATTCATTATTAAAAGTTCAAAACTATTTCAAAATCACGTTTTCAAAGTTATCCTTCAATATTTAATTGGTAATATTTATAATTCATTTTTCCTATCAATATAATTATTTTCATATTTTTTGCTACTAGCTCCTGCGTCTCCAGCCTACGTTCGCATAAATGTCACCTCTGATAAAACTTGCATTGCATGGGATGAAGTGGAAGATTCTAGTAACTACGAAGTAACTATACAGGTAATCAAGACTCGTGAATATTTAACAAACTTGTTCCATATTAAATATATTGGTTATTAAAAAAATTGTAACATATTTTTATTTTGCAGTCGGTCCAGTACGATGTATGCAAACTCAACATTAATCCGAATAGAACGACGTTCGAATTAACTAAAACTGAGTTGGTACTTGACTACAAATATCAGCTTTCCTACTCTGCCATGTACAATGTTTGTGTTGTTGGAGTGAATAGAGCTGGTAAATCTTCATCATCGGTGTGTCAAACCTTCTCTACATCTCCAAAAGAAGGTGAGTGTCACTCATTCATTATTCCATGAAAATCAAAATAACTTTTGCACGATAAGTACTAGATGACACAAAATATATACCACGCCGTTCATGACATTTTATACTTTCCAGTTCCTGATATAGAATGGCAAGAGCTGAGTTGCAGCGCTAGATCGCAATCGCTAGATTGTAATATTGGAATAGCGTCTGAATGCCAGAAATTTCATGGTCCAAATATCACATCGGTTTGGAAAATAAATAAATTATCAAAATGTCCTAATGGCACACCATATGAGGACATCTTTGAGGACATATTTACGTACTCTACATCTCTAACAAAAACTTTCAGCAACTTGGACCACTTCAATGAATACTCAATTTCAGTTTATTTGAAGAACTCCATTGGCCAATCTATATCTAGTCAGAGTGTGTTTTCTACAATGGAGTCAAACAGTGAGCGTGTCGATTTAATATTTTCTAATAAAATGACTCATTTGATTCTCCTATTTATCATGAATATAAAATTTCAGGATCAGGAATTGTTCAAGATTTCAAAGTTAGCAGAACTACAAACAATTCCCTCTTCTTGGAATGGTTGATACCCTGTCCATCCCTCGCCTCAATTCAATCCTACAAACTCAGCTACCGAAGTAAGGATGACTGGCAGAGTAGGAATGTGAATCCTACATCCTTCTGTGAATCCCCAAAAGGTTATATCTGCTACCAGCTAGAAGATCTTAATTTCAATGTCAACTACAGTTTAAAGGTAAGATAATTATATATATCCATTCAAAATTTACGAGTATTCCGTACTCATCATCCATCTTATTTATGATGCTCACTTGACTGATTCGTCTCCATGACTTTCATAACAAATAACCCTCTTCCTATTGATTAATAATAAGTTAATAACATCTTTTCACTCGCAACAACAACTGTTGGTACTTTATTTCAGACTTTTACTTTGATTTTCTGTGAATAACTAAAAAATGAAATATCAATATCTTTAAAGACGGAAAAAGATAGATTCTTGAAGCATCTTTACAATCTTAAGTCTACAGCTGCGCATTTTAGGTGCAACAGCAAATAACATCAAAAATTTGAGCCGAGATAGAGGAATACTGGAACAGTGTTGAGCGAATAACAATTTATGAAATCAAGAATGACGCTATGCATTTTCATTACTGTATTCAACAATATTATTAAGTTAGCATTATATTTAGCACAAACCAAATGATAAACCGAATTGTTTAACTAAATTGGTTTGAGATGTTTCTTCTCGGTATTTATTTTTGTTTTAATTTAATACTACATCATATTTTTACATATATTTCAAGGTCCAGAGCTGCAAAAGAGAGAATTCATACGCATGTTCCGAAGATTCAAAAACAGTTAATGGATTAACGACATCAACAGGTACATTGAATTCAAATATAAATACACTCGCGACTGACCGTGGTCAATTGATGACGGTTATATTTCACTATATTATAAAAAATCCTATGGGGACACTTTTTTTTAATATTTGTTTTTAGTTTATGTAACGTGAAAATTGATGCTAACTAATTGAGATGCAAATAGAGGTATGTGTAGCTCATGTAAGTGTCCTCTATCTACGAAGTTATTGCTATAGTTTAATTTGAATTTTTCAATAGGTTGTGCTCCTGGGATTTACGGAACAGAATGTCTCGACAGATGTAACTATTGCAATGGTAACAACTGTGATTGTCAGGGCAGGTGCCATTACGGATGTAAGAATGCCAAACTCTGTAATGAAGGTAAATGAAATGTTATATTATACTTTTTTAAGCTGGAGATTAAATAAAAAGTTAATTTGTGCAAAGTGCTCAAGTTTCAAATTTTTCATTTGGTCAATTTTATACTAGTGGCATTTCTGTTGATTCCATATCACTCCTGGGGCTTGTGAGTTAATTCTAACAATAAATTCTCTCTCAATAATGTCAGACAAAGCTCCTCTGAATTTACCAAGATTTAGAAAACCTCCCCTCATCACTGACTGTGACGTCAGAGGCTGTGCAGTCACTTTCTCCGAATGGGATTCAGATTATGACGATGGTGAGCTGACGGACACAGACGAAGAACTAAGGTGATAAAAACTGGTGAAATCAATTCAATGAGCAATACAGAAATTATTTTTATCAGTGAACATCTTGAATACACTTCAAATATAGAAAGGTGCATTTAAAATAATAATTATAACATTTAATTAATGGAGATTGAACAAAAGGAATTACAAAAAACTTTTATTCCAACTACAAAGCATTCATATTTTAATATTGTTTAATGTTCATGTTTCAATTTTCTCTCAACACTCACAAAAATTAAATAATTCTATTCAGGTACGAAATATCGATAGAAAATCTGAACACTCCCAGTGAAAATGCAGACATTCCTACCTACCCTGGACAACGAAGAGGTTTGTAGCCAAATAATCTGAATAGTAATTATACAAAGCCTAGGTCATTCCGCACGAACTTGGTTTGCGCGTTCCTTGAACGGTGAAAAAAAAATCATCACCACTCGTTACCGTTGACAGAAGTTGGTCCCCGTTAAAGCAACGCCGTATACGCTCGGCCACCGCTCTTAAGTTTTTGAGCGGCACAAAATTGTGCAAGCGTTGAGGAGCTGTAGTTTTCCTCTCCGCGAAGTTCATCATGCTGAATGATGCTTCACCAACTTGCCCGGGTGATGATGAAACCTTGCACAAGCTTTAGTAGAGCGTTGTTAATTTTTTACGACTTTGTGTGCTCATCACCACGTATGAAATGGGAAACTATTGAAAATACAGTTGGCGCCATAGCGATGCACCGCTGAAGCGAACGTTACTATAGAGTTGGCTTAACGGAGGCGAGCGTTGGTTTGGCGGTATGGCGCTGTGTGAACTCAATGCCAACGTCAAACCGAAGTTCATCATCGCAAGGATCACTGCTTCAACGTCTGAGACCTTTTAAGCAAACTCGTCTCTGCGAGTGAAACGCTTTCAACCGCTCCATCAGAGTTTGTGCAACATTTAATCATCGCCTAGGCAATGCTGGCGAAGCAGCCATGGTCCAGCATTTGAGATTTCTGTGTTGGCCTTGCTGACCCAATCGTCCACGAAATTGAGTGTAATGGTGCCAAATTCTGACTGGGGGCAGCGGTGAACTTTGCGGCGCGGAACACTAGCGCTCCTCAACGTCGTAATATTTTGTGCAGTTCAAAACTTTTTGAGCGCTAGAATTGAACAAAAGCGGTGGTAGAGCGTATACGGACGGCGTTGCATTTACAGGGTATAACTTCTGGTGAATGTTAGCAAGCCGTGATAATTTTTTTTGTCCTCGCTTCAGGAACACTTCAGCAAAGTTCCTCCGGTTTGACCGGGCCTTCAAATAATGAACTTCAGCTACTGATTTCTGTCAAGAATTTATCAGAATTTCTGATACATTTCATCCACTCAGCTACGTAGTCAAAAGCAGTATACCGCTATACCAACTTTAAACCCCCGCCGAGCCAACGCCCACACTCGTAGAGCACCGCACTCTATCAACGCTTGCTTTACCATGATTGGTTTTTCCTTTTGTGCGTGGTAACGGGCGTTGTTGAAATTCGTTTTTTCTCCCTCCGTTCAAGGAACGTTCCAACAAAGTTCGGACGGTGTGAACTAGGCTTAACCCTAATCAGGCTGAAAAAAATTAGTTCTCTAAAAGACTGAATGCGTAGAATTTGCTACACAATTAATATTTAGGAAACCAGCGGTTGAATTGTATGATTTTTTGTCACTTCATAGCTTTTTTCATATAAATGTATTGTGCAAAACTACATACACCAACGGTAGTACTGTGGGGGTAGTCACACGCACATATATTCAGAGAATTATAGAATAGTATTCACTTCCTTACTTGACATAATGTTATCGTTGGTTTATGATAAAAAAAAGGAATATGACCATATTTTACAAATATATTTATTATCTAATGAGCATAGTCAGGAAATCTTAGTTTATTAAAATCATGTACAAATATTTAATCGCTCGAGCTCAAACTACACAGCCAGTCTTTTAAGGGTTAAGAGGTAATCAATCTAACAATATATAAATTTTGCCATCATTTCTTCTTTCAGAGTTCAGTTACAATTTCTTCAGAGGCATCAGTTACAACATCACTCTAAATATTTTGACTAACAGAGGAAAAGCAACGGAGGAATATAGCATGAGAATACAGAGCCACCATTTAACATTGCCTTGTCTGGGTAACTAGTCAATTCTGTTAAATTTATTGAAATGAATAAAAGTCACATGTTATTTGAACTACAAAAGATTAACCATTTCAAGAATATGTGTGAATGAAGTGAATCTTTAATTACAAACCGTTAGTGTTTAATATATTCATAAGAAAAATTCAACGCTAAGTGTCAAGTTGTACAATGTCTACTGGCTTTTAAAAAGTCACAGCGTGAATGTAGCAACATCATTTTAGAGATCGAGATAATTAATTACTTTTGAAGGGGAGTAATATGTGATAAAGTCGCCCTTTATTGTGGAAACATCAAAAGACTCATCTGTACCTGCGGTATTTTATGAAAGTGTGAGGTTATTCCATCTAATTACCTACAGCTATAATTATTCTATTGAATTATGGTTAAATTCCTAGTTAAAGATCATATCATCCTTAACTAGGATTTTACCGAATTATGTTATCATCACCAATGCTTCTTTTCTCTAACAGACTCGTACTCCAGTGTTAACTACAATGTTACTCACATCTGGCAAACTGGCTTCGTTGTTGAATGGGTAATATTTTGTGTGTGTTTATAATCTTTGATATCTGATAAGAGTTTTCTTGCTGACATCCCTCATCACCAGGTACACCGGAATGGACCACTCTGTCCCAAAGTGAGGTATCGTATCCTTGTTATGGATGGTGCAAATACCTTACTTAACACATCCAGTGACTCATCGGTGTATGTGGTTGATCGTCTGACAGCTGATACCCTTTATCAAATAAAAATGGATGACAAAACGAGAAAATTCACTACGCTACCATATCGTAAGAAATATAATCTATGTGAATCATTCTAAACATTATGCAGAAAGAAGTATGATCATTCATTACTAAAAATTCATTATTAAAAATTCAAAACTATTTCAAAATCACGTTTTCAAAGTTATCCTTCAATATTTAATTGGTAATATTTATAATTCATTTTTCCTATCAATATAATTATTTTCATATTTTTTGCTACTAGCTCCTGCGTTTCCAGACTACATTCGAATAAATGTCACCTCTGATAAAACTTGCATTGCATGGGATGAAGTGGAAGATTCTAGTAACTACGAAGTAACTATAGAGGTAATCAAGACTCGTGAATATTTAACAAACTTGTTCCATATTAAATATATTGGTTATTAAAAAAATTGTAACATTCATTTTATTTTGCAGTCGGTCCAGTACGATGTGTGCAAACTCAACATTAATCCGAATAGGACGAGGTTCGAAATAACAGAAACTGAGTTGGTACTTGACTACAAAAATCACCTTTCGTACTCTGCTATGTACAATGTTTGTGTTGTTGGAGTGAATAGAGCTGGTAAATCTTCATCATCGGTGTGTCAAACCTTCTCTACATCTCCAAAAGAAGGTGAGTGTCACTCATTCATTATTCCATGAAAATCAAAATAACTTTTGCACGATAAGTACGAGATGACGCAAAATATATACCACGCTGCTCATGACATTTTATATTTTCCAGTTCCTGATATTGAATGGCAAGAGCTGAGTTGCAGCGCTAGATCGCAATCGCTAGATTGTAATATTGGAATAGCGTCTGAATGCCAAAAATTTCATGGTCCAAATATCACATCGGTTTGGAAAATAAAGAAATTATCAAAATGTCCCAATGGCACACCATATGAGGACATCTTTGAGGACATTTTCACTTACTCTACACATCTTATAAAAACTTTCAGTAACTTGGACCACTACGAAGACTACTCAATTTCAGTTTATTTGAAGAACTCCATTGGCCAATCTATATCTAGTCAGGGTGTCTTTTCTACAATGGAGTCCAACAGTGAGCGTGACGATTTAATATTTTCTCATATTATGACTCATTTGATTTCCTTATTGTCATAAATGTAAAATTTCAGGATCAGGAATTGTTCAAGATTTCAAAGTTAGCAGAACTACAAACAATTCCCTCTTCTTGGAATGGTTGATACCCTGTCCACCCCTCGCCTCAATTCAATCCTACAAACTCAGCTACCGAAGTAAGGATGACTGGCTGAGTAAGAATGTGAATCCTACATCTCACTGTGAATCCTCAAAAGGTTATATCTGCTACCAGATAGAAGATCTCTTCTTCAATGTCAGCTACAAGTTAAAGGTCAGAAACTTTTGTCACCTTCAACTTTTCTTTTTGTAAATCTATAAAAAGTGAAAAAACATTATTTGTAAAGATGAAAAAATATAAATTTATATCGTAGCTGTTCTCAGATTATTTCACACCATCGCATGTTAGGTACAACCTTCTTACAGCAAACTTGAAACTAAAAAATGCAGTGTATAACATATTGGAAGACGAAATTCATATTTCCCAATGTATTTTATAAAATGAATATAATATAAAATGTTAAATAAATGAATGGTTATTACTGGTCAAATGATAAACCAAATTTGTAAACTAAATTAATTTAATGGTTTGAGAAGTTGATAAATTTTGTAGTTTTCAAATGTTGCTTCTCTATAAGTATATTTTAATGTTGTCACATACATTCTCTAGGTCCAGAGCTGCAAGAGAAAAAATGCATACGAATGTTCAGAAGATTCAGAAACTATTATTGGATTGACGACACCAATTGGTAGCTATATTGAATTCAGAATATCTTTCATTTGATAAATGAACAAGTATTTTTACATTATCAATTGATCAAACAGTTAAATGTCATTTTTGATTATTCCAGCACCAGGTAAACCTAAACTGATGCCTATGAACGCTCTTCACGGAATTGATGTTGTAGTCACTACATCTCAGTACTTAGGTGAACAACCAAGTTGCTGGGCTAGCTTGCATAAGGGGAATCTTCTTCAGCAAAACAGTTCCAAATATCCAGTCGTTCCACAGAAGGAATACACATTTCCGGTAAAAATTGTTAAAATTATATTATTTGATTAATCTAGTATGATTTTAAGATGTAGTTTACACACTGATCACTATATTAACTCTTTCAGTTTACCGGATTAAGACCCAGTTCCAAGTATCTAGTCAAAAGTGGATGCTGCAACTCAAAGGCTTGCAGTACTGTGACAGAAACAGTTACTAACACGAAACTGGCTGAACTAGTGCTTACTGATGAATTCTTATCAGGCACCATCACCAATACTACAATAGTAATCAAAGTACCTGTAATCGAATCTGGAGATGCTGAAATGTATGTATCATATTTTATTTTAAATAGTTTTTATCGGTTTATCATAACAATTGAATAATTAGCTGTAAACTATATTTTATCCAAACAGATATGTTGTCATCGTTGTCGTCAACGGATATGGTGAAGAAAGGACGAACATCACTGATCTGTATGATGAATACCTCAGAACTGGAATGGAAATTAACGAAGAAGAATTGGGAACAAAATTATATGTGGCCGGGGTTGTTGAGGTTAATTATATATTAATATTTTTCAAGTATACCCTGCACCTGATTATGTACATTTATTAGCAACTAACAGAGCACTGTACAATCAACTTGATTTATTCAGAATGGAAGAGAATTCACGATTGGTTCAGGTGACCCGCCTAACAATCCGCCCCTGGTTTTTGGAGAGGTATATTCTGTTATCCCCCTCATCGAACTCAAACTAAACAGTAAGTGTAATATTTTGGAATAAATAAAGTGGTAAATTATGTAATAGTAATTGATTTTTCTATCATCATTATTCAGATGATAGATTACTTGTGGAAGAACCAAAAATTACCTTCACAGCTGGTGGGTCACTTTATAGGCCTAATCAATACCTTTGGATGGTGCTCCTGACCGTTATTCTTGTAGTTATCGCGTTACTTCTCATCGGGTAATTATTTGAGAAGTATTAAGATTTTTTAAATTTGAAAATGAAATTCCTGTTGTCTGATTAATACAAAGATATAAATGACTGAATAATTATTACTAGAGAAATTTTTATGTATCAATTTACCTTTCTGAATAAAATTCCTTTTACGTTCGCAGAATCTTCGCTTACCGAAGTAAGAAAGCAGTGAGAGGAAAACCAGAAGATGATAAACGGACTCAAAATGATAAATCGAAATCTGCATTAGATGGTAAATTGGCTGTTTCTGTTTGAATAAAAACTGCTCCTATTCTATGAATCTTTCAGCTCATTTTTTTAATTTTTACAGAAAATGCATCACCTGACGAAAACGAAAAGTTACAGGTAATAGACAAAGGATAAATACTATATGTTTTATGTAAACTGCCAATTGTTCATCATTATCATTATATATTTATAATTTATTAGCACAATACCTGTTTATAATTCTTTGATAATTGAATTGAAATATATATCATTATATGTATGCAATATTTATATGCATATATTTAGAAGAAAATTTATTTTCTTTCATAAGCTAATATACTATAATTGTTTGAATTATTGAAATTAGTGCATGTGACCCGTACCAATGATTTTATCCCATAATATTAGTGATTTTTTCTGTTAAATTTGTTTTTATTTGATTATGTACATTTTTTACCTACTTTATGAGTCGCTGTTTATAGAATGACTGTTTAGTGTCTAAGCCATTTTGTGACAGACGGACAGACCTCAATAGAGAAAAAATAGTAGCTAAACAATGCAAATAACTTCCCTATTTTATTTGGGATTCCAAATAAGAGTGTGACTCAAAGATGGACGGACGGACAAGCAATCGCAGCTCTTGTTCTATAGTATTGAAGATGTCGTATATATAGATACTAACACGATGCCGTGTGTAATATTTTGTATGTATCGCTTAATTTAGTAGTAACTGAAGGTAGTCTGGTAGAGGGAGTGAAGGTGAGGAAGTAAAGGCAGGGAAGTGAAGGTGGGGGAAGTGAAGGTGAGGGAAGTGTAGGTGAGGGAAGTGAAGGTGAGGAAGTAAAGGCGGGGAAGTGAAGGTGGGGGAAGTGAAGGTGAGGGAAGTGAAGGTGAGGGAAGTAAAGGTGAGAGAAGTGAAGGTGAGGGAACTGAAGGTGAGGGAAGTGAAGGTGAGGGAAGTGTAGGTGAGGGAAGTGAAGGTGAGGAAGTAAAGGCGGGGAAGTGAAGGTGAGGGAAGTGAAGGTGAGGGAAGTGAAGGTGAGGGAAGTGTAGGTGAGGGAAGTGAAGGTGGGGGAAGTGTAGGTGAGGGAAGTGAAGGTGAGGGAAGTGAAGGTGAGGGAAGTGTAGGTGAGGGAAGTGTAGGTGAGGGAAGTGAAGGTGAGGGAAGTGAAGGTGAGGGAAGTGTAGGTGAGGGAAGTGTAGGTGAGGGAAGTGTAGGTGAGGGAAGTGTAGGTGAGGGAAGTGCAGGTGAGGGAAGTGTAGGTTAGGGAAGTGAAGATGAGGGAAGTGTAGGTTAGGGAAGTGAAGGTGTAGGAAATCATTTTTCTATTTAATTTAGTTTCTAAATACAAGTGAGAAATACGGACGGACACAACTCAATATAGAAGTACAGTAATTGAAATATATACTCGTTGAAATTATTTCACTAAGCATTCATTGCATGTTTCAGCCTGCCTTAGAGTTGCAGGTTCTACCTACCTCATCAAAGGACAACTCTCAAATTGACAGTCTTCAGCAATTACTAACAACTGCAGCAGTAACAGAACAGCCACTGCAAGAGCACGGTAAAGAAAACTAAAATAAATAAGAACTGAAACTAACCAAGTTGAATAAAAGTAGACTATTAAAAAACTTTCTATGCACACAAAGTTGTTCACCAACATACCAAGATGTCAGAAAGAAATGTGTTTCAGTAGGAAGATCTATAGGTACATCTACTAACTTTCAAAGTTTGTAAATGAATATCCATGATCAATTATTATCTTCAATAAACCGATAATTTTTCACTTCTTCGATATCGATGACTTTCACTTGATTGGAAAGATGTTGTACTATTAACTCATTTGGAATTGAATAGAACACTTCTGCGATAATCTATTAGCACATTAACTTCAATTACGAGAGCTATTGAAGAAAAAATAGACTCTGTGGATGTGTCAAATAATAGAAATAATAGCATATAAAGAATAACTGCTATAGAGAACAAAAGGAAGTTGAACAAAATATATTAACAATACATACTGAACTGAATAATAAATAAATTCAAATCTGAATCTCTAATCATCGTAATCAAATAATGCAACCTTTAGTGAATATATTTTCTTCATCGCAAATATTTCTTAATTTTCCGTTTGTGAAATTACTTTCAGATGACCTGAGCGAAAAAGAGTATGACTTTCTGCCCCAGAGAAGTGACAGCATCCAAAGTGAAATGGGCTATTCACGACCCTTATTTACTACATTCGGAGTTTGAAAAGTAGTACTAATTAATGATAATGTAGTTACTACAATTGGTATTGATTGCCTCATACATTTTGAGGACATTTTCGTAATAGATATATTGGAAGTTATAGGCATCCACCCTATGGTTAACAGAATGAAAAGACGTGATGATGTGTACGTTGATGTGTAACTATAGTGTCATCCAACTATTTATCAGTAGTAACGAAAGCGTCACCTAACTATAAATTAAACTAACTTGAGTGTTAATATTGCGTTCTAGTTAAATTTAAGCCTATTTTGTCTTATTTTGTCTTACTTTGTCTTTAATGTTCATTGTCTTAATAAAGATAATAGCTTTTTTTTAAATTATTTAAAGAATTATTAAAAAAAAAAAAAAAAAAAAAAAAAAAAAAAAAATTGTCTTATCAAATAGCAGAGTGATATCCTAATTGAAGATTCATTCTCGCAATATTTATTTTTTGCTTAATTAAAGCTTACATCTCATTTGTGCTCTTTTGATACCGTCAGTGTGTTACTCAGTATTATATCCCAATAGCAATTACTCCATCCTTGATGTGAAAAATGTATTATGATTTACCATTAATCATGTCAATTGATACAATTTCTTTAATTTAACAACGAATAATAGTATAATACACAAGCTTTCAAGCTATTGAATTGTTGTTTTATTCAAAACTACACCATTTTGCCTCAAATTAAAAGAAGTCAAGTTCAAATTAAAATTAGTCAACTTCAAATTAAAGGAAGTGAATTTCGAATAGAAATTAGTGAACTTCAAATTGAAATTAGTCAAGTTCAAATTAAAAAAAGGTCAACTTCAAATTAAATAAATTGTAGTTCAAATTAAAATAAATCAATTTCAAATAAAAATAACTCAAGTACAAATTAAAATTTTCATTCTTATTTTATAAAATATCATAAATTATGAAAGATGAACTCAAGTGAAAGTCAATTGAACCATCTGATAAATCTTTGGAATAATATCAGTATTCTACTGTATCCATTATACATGAAGTTATTATGAATTGGACGAGTAAATAAAATAATATGACGAAATAAATCTGCTTTGGCCAAAATTCAATTTATGTAGAAATTTTCCTATTTGTGAATTAAATTTATTTATTTCAGAATTGAGAATTTAACAGATGAAAAATACGATATTTTAATTTGAAATTGAACTTTTTTAATTTGAAGTTGGCTTGTTTTAATTTGAAATAGAACTGTGTTAACTTATGGTTGACTTTTTTAAATTTGAACTTGACTAATTTTAATTTGAAGTTCACAAATTTTTAATTCGAAATTCACTTTCTTTAATTTGAAGGTCACTAATTTTAATTCGAAATTCACTTTCTTTAATTTGAAGGTCACTAATTTTAATTCGAAATTCACTTTCTTTAATTTGAAGTTCACTAATTTTAATTTGAACTTGAATTTTTTTAATTTGAGGCTAAAATGGTGTAGTGTACTTACCTGTTAAAATAACGGATTGGTGTAGCTTCTTAACTCATCAAGAGAATATTTTTTATTAGTTCAATTTAAATTAAATTTTCTGTCTTGTCAATTTATTTTACAGATAAAATACATTTAAAAATTGAATAAAAACATGGTAATATATTCCCGTGCGTATCATAGTTACATTCTTCATGTTTAATACCCGTAGTGTAAAAGCGGACACCAAATAAATAAATCTATACTAATAATTTCCTTAGTGTGTTTATTTATTTATTTGGTGTCCGCATCTACACGACGGGTATTAAACATGAAGAATGTAACTATGATACGCACGGGAATATATTGACTTGATATTTAAATTCCACTGTTTTTATTCACTTTTTAAAATTAATGTTTCTTGCCTATAAAATAAATTAGACTGTACAGAAAATTTGATTATATTTGAATTCATAAAAAGTAACGTAATAACGTGCAATAAATTTGTATTGATGATGACTCGTTATTTTTAACAGGAAACTACACTAGTATCAATATAATCAATGAATATGTATAAAGTTACATTTTTCTTGTTAAAAATGATAAATTATATAGTCTTCCTTATGTGATCGAAATTGTGGAACTGTATGATAAATTGTTGTATCTTATTCCTACATATTTCAAATAATAATTACTAATTAATCATTCATTTACCTTAAAGTATTAGAATAGTCTGTACTTGTGATACAGCTTGCCATGCACAATTATAAATTTCTTATCATTCTTAGGGTACGGTTACTATGGATGCGTATTCAAGTGATTTTTCGAACTGACGACTTCTGATGAAATCGGATGAAAATCAAATTCGTACTTTCCAATAGGAGTGGTTAGAGTGGCAGCGATTTATTCGTCAGAATACGTACGAAGTCGTCAGAACAACTTCAGCGTTCAAATGAGTTTGATTTTTTCATGCGACTAGCGACAACTTTCGGTAATTTTTGTGCATATTTCTCTTTCTTTTGATAGATATTACTATATATTATTTGATATTAGGTATCAGAAATAACACAGATATTATTTAATGATATAAAATTAATTTAATCATAATATAATTATATATAAAGACTTGAATTGGTTGTTACTTTGTGCAATTTTTATTTTTAATAAAATGGAATACCTTTCAATAATTACATTACATAAAAAATATTCTCATCATTTCTCTATTTAGGACAGGTATTTCAAAATTGTGTGTAGTGAAATTGTGAAAATAATAATAAGGCACACATGTAATAATTCCTCCCGAACATTATATCAAATAAACATAGTTTAGACCCCAATATTAATCGGGCTGAAACACACTGACGATCATAAATCGCGTACAGTGTAACCACCTCGCACTGACGATCAGTTCTGACGATATCGTCAGTGCGAAAAATCGCTTGAATACGCATGCATAGTAACCGTACCCTTAACCTCTCCGCTCTGAAATTAAAAGATCTGGAATTACTTCAATTTTTTAAAGCTAAGGTTATACCAGGTGGGCCAAAAGTCACTTTACCATTTTGAAATTTGATTACACTCAAACTAAGAAAGATACAAATCTTTGGTAAACGGTAAATGAAAGAAGAATACTTAAAGTTTTAGTAGATATGAAACGAAATCAAAATATGACTTTCAAATTTCAGCTTTATATGCTCAATGATGTGCGTTCATGTTAGCTTTATATGCTCAATGATGTGCGTTCATGTTAGCTTTATATGTTCTAATTTCTTTGAAATAAGGCCAATTGTAATTGGTAGTTTTTTTTAACCAAAAACAAAATAAAAATAACTGATTTTATATTTTGATTTTTACTTTTTTGTTTGGTGTAAATAAATGAAATATATATTACTATATAATAATAATATAGAATAGTTACACCTCTTTTTAATTTCTATAGAACTTTCTAATCAAAGAAAACGTTGAGGAAAAGGTTAACAGGATCAAATTACTGAAAAACAATTTAACAATAAGTTAAGTGTTGGTTTTAAATTGTATTACCTCTGGATATAATCAATGTTTGACTAGATACTAGGTAAACTATAAAAATATTTGTTACACCATATTATTTAAGAGGCCGTTGTAGGAGATGCATGGTCAGAAGAACGGATAATTTTGATTGTTTGTTAGTGGGTGACCGTTTAAAGTTCGTCCGCTGTACGAGCTTTGCCTGTATAAAAGATACTTCATATTTATGACTTGTTAATGTACTTGGAAGCAGACTTTATATGAAGTGTTTCAATATAGAAAAATTGTTAATTTGAAGATATTAACTTTCATTCTACATCTCAGTGTTTTATTAATTTTATATTACTATAAAAAATATTTGGTGAAAATACATGAATTTCTTAGTAGGTAAAAGCCTATTTCGAGAAACAGATGGAAATCTAGAATGTCTACTTAACTGAAATACGTATAATGTTTTTTTTTATAATTAATTATTTGCTGCATATATTTTGCATATGCATTTTATATTTTGCATATGCGTTTTATAAAATGCATATTTCAAGCGAATATGCACTAAAGTTTTATGTACATACACTGCATAATATGCAGTGCATATTGTCTCAACCCTAGATATAACTACTCCACATTTTTTTATTTAGAAGTATTTAACTGAAAAGGTATTCGTAAATAATCCAAACACGCTTGATGAACTAAAACGGAATATATCTAAGAAATTATCCTCTTTTCATCAGATATGCTGAGGAGAGTGATGCGAAACACACAGGACAGCTAAGGTTCATATGTGCTAATTAATGGAGAAAGATATTTGAAAGAATTTTTTTATTAAAATCTTTAAATATTCTTCTTTTATTTTCAGTTTACTAATTAGGTTTATATATTATAGTTTGTGCATAATAAAGTTTAAAAATGGTAAAGTGACTTTTGTCCCACCCGGTATAACATATTACAATTAACAGAAAATAAATCTATAAAGTATTCTGTTTATAATTAATTATATAAGAAATAGTCACATTCCACTTTCATTCTTTCTAAGATTCAATAGAAGAACAAGAACTGCAGTCCAACTTATCACGGGTCATCGTAAATTTGATGGTAACTAGGTATATAGGCTCACATTTTGGTACCTAATGTTTTTTTAGGGTAATGGTATTTAGATACCTGTATAGGTAGCCATATAATATGTCTAAAAACTTTATAGTAGTTTTGAATTTTTGAAGATTCATTGGATCCTTTTTCTTCGCTAGAAATTCAGAGGTTAGAAGTGAAATCACAAGAATAACTTAAATTATATAGGTATTATGATTAAAATATAGAACAAATTTTGAAATGGTTTGCAGTTTTTTAACCAGTAACCTTAGCTCTAAAGAATAGAAAAATAAGAAATAGAGTGGAAGGGACCTATAAGAACTAGACACTAAATAAATATACACGACAGGAATTATTAGGATAAAATAACATTATGCAATTTAGTTGGTATGGGTAACTTCGTTCAAGAAACATTCTTTTATTTGTCATTTCTTATTAATTGCAATACAGACATTATGAAGACATAGTATATATACTAAATTGGTTAAATATCTTTTATAAATATTAGCCCTCATTTACTTGAACAGCAAAATAAAATAAATACTTACCAATTAAACTAATTAGTTTCGAATTAATTGATATTCATATCCATGCTACCAAAAATTTGAATAAATTATTTTTCTTCTTCTGCATCCAATTGTATTCACAATGTTCAGTGTGTATTCACACTCTTTAGTGCATATTCACGGCATTAAAAAATGTGATTCTTTACAAAAATACCTCCTCTAAGTTTATTTTAATCTTTATAATTACGAACATTCTTCGCGCTCTTATTTCCTATCGGAAAATAGCCAATCAATTGGTTAATGAATAGCTGGGAGCGAAGTCCGTAGATTCTATCCATGTCAAACAAACATTCCGCACAAAGTTCCTAAGATAGCTAGTGATTGTAGCTAGGGTTAAATAAAGAAATAATGAATTACTATTATATTTTATTTCTGTATATATTTATATCAATGTGTCAAGTTACGTAATGTATTATTTATCATAATTAGTAATTAATATACCTTAACAAATGTAATATCAAATAAAAATATCTTCAATTACAGATATTAATTAGAGCATATTTCTATTACGCATTGGCTTAGAAAATAAACAAGGTAAAAATAGAGGAAAATGAAGCTTTATTTCTGTTAAATATACGTCTCTAATATCAGGATTATTTGTGCTGTTTATATGAAATGTTTTTGACAGTTACTTGGATTACAAAGAATGTGTGTAGGGAATTTAATTTAACGTAGATTTAATCTATTTTTAACTCTATGGAGTTATATAAGGTATTGTATTGAATTACTGAAAATAACATTTAAAGTTGTTACATAATAATCCAGCCTAGTAAGGATAATTGGATAATAATCCATCCTATTAGTACTAATGCTTTGATAATTATAATGTAAAAAACTAATAATTTGTGGCCATGGCTACGGGTCACATTAATATTAATAATTGAAAAAATGTTTTTTTGACTCTGAATTTAAAAAATAATTTTTCACTTGCATTCAAATTTCAATATAAAATGACTATATTGAATATATTCTCAATAATAAGATGCAATTATAAGTTATTAATCAGCATAGTTAAATTATAAAGCAACTTATTTTAATGCAACCTTATTTAGTTAATTGGTAATTATTTTTCTACGTCTTCTTACTCTTCATTCAAAGGTCCTCACGACTCTAAATTTAAAACAATCCTGAATTACTTTAAATTTGTAGAGCTGAGGTTATATAACATATCACAATTAACAGAAAAGAAATCTATAAAGTATTCTGTTCATAATTAATTATATAAGAAATATTCACATTCCACTTTCACTCTTTCTAAGATTCAATAGAAGAACAAGAACTGCAGTCCAACTTATCACGGGTCATCGTAAATTTAATGGTAACTAGGTATATAGGCTCACATTTTGGTACCTAATGTTTTTTTAGGGTAATGTTATTTAGATAGCGGTATAGGTAGCCATTTATAATATATCTAAAATCTTTAGTAAAGTTTTGAATTTTTGAAGATTCTATGGATCCTTTTTCTTCGATTGCAATTCTGATGCTAGAAGTGAAATCACAAAAATAATTTAAATTATATTATATAATAAAACTGTTAGAGCGCATACCTTCGCTACCGCTTAATTAGACCTGTTCTCTCCTAAAAATTTAATAAACTGCTAACTGGATAATAACCAATCGTCCCACCAAGTTTCATGCAATATGGTACAATACTTTTAGAGTTATTCAATTATAAATGACCTTGACCTTTGACCGGATCGCTCCCAAAATTCTACCAAATGGTTCCTGGACATTGACCAATTGCATCATCAAATTTTAGACAATTTGGTTGAATACTTTTTGATTAATTAAGTTTCAAATGGCCTTGACCTTGATCTTTGACCTTTGACCCGATCGCTCCCAAAATCTAACAAAATGGTTCCTGTATATTGACCAATCGTCACACTAAGCTTCATGCAATATGGTTCAATACGTTTTGAGTTATAAATGACCGTGACCTTGACCTTCGACCGGATCACTCCCAAAATTCTACCAGCAGGTCACTGGACATTGACCAATCGTTTCACCAAATTTCAGGCAATCTGGTTGAACATTTTTTCAGTTAAGCGAATAACAAGATGATAAATAAATATACCACAGCTAAAATATGACCTTCCTGCATTCTGCGAAGGTAATTATAGAACCAAATTTTGCCGTTTTGTAACCTTAGTTCTAATGAATAGAGCAAGACGAAAAAATGGAGTGGAGGGGACCTTTAATAATTTGTTTAGGTAATTTTATTATTTTAGTAACCACAATACTTCTTAGTTCAGTATATTTAGTTTTAAATGAAAAAAATTAGGATATTGATAATTACAGATAATTTTTCGAAAACTATAAACAAAAATGAAGGATGTTGAATTTATTCGTTTTTTCTACACGACTTCTTTCTTTTCATAAATTTAATAAAATTTCGAAACCAAAATATCCTATTGAATTCTCAATGTAAAAATAACAGGTTATTGAACTTGTATGGTATGTATAGTATGAAATGAATCGATTATAAAATTCATGTATAATTGTGTATATTCCGTCTGATTCCAGTGATTTGTGCAATCACACTTACCATATTAAACTGTTTGTAATTAGCTCCTATCAATTAATTACCACCTAACTCTCTGACAAATGTAATTACCTTTCATTCATTTCAGTAGAGACAATAGAGGCAGTTTGCGTACGTGACGTCATCATTGCAATATTATAAAATTCCTAATTAAGGTGATTTTAGATAAGAAATACTTTGTGAATTTATTTTCTAATGTTTGTAAAAGAATTAAATGATAAATCTGACCATTTTAAAAGGTTTAAGACGCTGAATTCAAATTTTAAATGTTGTTTCCCTGATGACGTCACATTTCACTACCTACACAATGGATTGTTGGTTATCATTTTCAGTTTAATTCAGAGTGTCGTGGTGGAAGGTTGTGTGTGACATGTTGCTCCATTGTTCTGTGACTTAAAACCTAAATAGAAATATTAATGTGAAACATTCCATGAAATAGAATTTATTATTTTACAAATTGTACGTAGCTACGTCTGTTACGAAATATCTATACCGTTAGAATTAGTCTGTTGAAGGAAAGTTTTTTTAAACTTTCAATTTTTGGTAAATTATGGACTATCGGTTAATTAAGTATCGATACCTCTATTTTAATTGTGTTGTTATTTGTTAAGTAACAGTTTAAACAAACAGTGTTTTTTCCATTTGTAAACTAATCAAAATAATAATTTAAATTGATAAGTCTTATCAAATACTATATGATTTTTATTAGTTTTAATATTCTAATATGGACACACTAACGAACAAATATAATAATATATGGCATAGAAACTAGCCATAAAAGATAGTAATCCTTTTTGATGTAATTTGTTTTTCTTTATTCGATAATTTTTTACTATATTTAAAGCGAGACTGAAAAAACTATAAAACGGATATCACCTTTAAAAAAATTGTTCTTATTGTTAAAAAAGAAAACAGTTCATATTGATTAGGAAAATTAAAAATTAACAATCTACCTAAATGTTATAAATTAATAAAAAATTATATTTCCCCTTGATTATGAAATTAAAAAGAAAAACTCATTCTTCCTAGTAAAATTTAAAAAAAAATTCACTTGATTATCAAAAAAAAAAAAAAATCAGTTCACCCTATTTTCAATTTTTTTTAAAACCATTCCACCTTGATTGTGAAAATAAAAAACGTTCACAATTAGAAAAAGTTTACTTTAATTGAAGGAATTAAAATACAAGTGAACTATTTGAATTGAAAAAATAAACAGTTTACATTGTTTAAGAAAAAAACAAGATCAGTAAATGTTTCTAGAGTGTCAAATTTCTACCATTTTTCTCCACCCCCCACCTATCATCATTCAAAATCCCCCTTCCCCCTTACGTACCATCC
Source organism: Caprella mutica (assembly GCA_947561585.1). Lineage (NCBI taxonomy): Eukaryota > Metazoa > Arthropoda > Malacostraca > Amphipoda > Caprellidae > Caprella > Caprella mutica. The sequence continues at coordinate 12,258 of CANNZV010003121.1, read as the reverse complement.
CTCAGCTAAATTTGTGGCCAAAAAGTTTCCGCAGATTAGTTATGTAGTTGTCGCACTTTGATTCACGGGGCTACTTCTTGCGGTGTTTTCTCTTGTTTTTCTTCACATAAATCTCTGGCAGTCCTTCATTAGGGATATGATGAGATGGAGTCGTTAATGCTGTGAAAGAAAATTACAAAGGGGAGTTTCAAGGCACGAGTTTCGAGCATTTTTTAGCACTGAGAAAAAAAAGATGCTTGAACAAAAAAAAAATAATAATAAAAGATGATTGAAAAAAAAAAAAAGATGCTTGAACAAAAAATAATAAAAAAATGGTTCTTGAACAAAAAATAATAAAAAAATGGTTCTTGAACAAAAAATAATAAAAAAATGGTTCTTGAACAAAAAATAATAAAAAAATGGTTCTTGAACAAAAAATAATAAAAAAATGGTTCTTGAACAAAAAATAATAAAAAAATGGTTCTTGAACAAAAAATAATTAAAAAAATGGTTCTTGAACAAAAGAAAAGATATGAAAATATTCTCTTGAAACCAAACAATTTATATGGTTGCTTGAACAGAATAATAAACAAGTTTGCTATAGTTAAAATAAGTAAAGAAATGTTTGCTTAAAAAAAAAACTACATGTTTGTTGAAAATAGAATTTTTTGTGAAAAATAAGATATTGAAATGTTTCTTAGAATAGTATCATCAAGTGATAGCTATTGGTCCATTGAAATATCACTCTGTAGGTAATTGTTAGAGACACTTTCCCGTTTGACTTCTTTTTAATCTCTTGTATTCACTTTCATTTGATGTCAGCGATAAGACCTTTGGTAAAAATGTTGAAATTAATCTATTCCTCTGTTACTTTTAAAATCGCAATGCCTAATTTCTATATCATAGGGTGTGAATTCCTTATACTGCAATAATTAAAGTACTACTCTATTAGCGTATCCAATAACTGATCACTATTCAAATAAATTAGAGTTTGTATAGGGTGATTATTATAATTAATATATGCCTTTAAGATATGTTATATGACATAAGATAAATAGTTATTTACCCCACGCTGTGTAGTTAAAAGAAGGCCCCCTTACAGTTTATGATATCATGTATGCATACATGATAAATGAATGTACGATGATTATACATTGCGTATTCTATATTTTTACAATCGGTCCAAAAGATTTCTATTTAATTTAAAATTTTGTCTTTATTGATAATTAAAAACAATTCTTGATACTGTAAATATTAAAAAAAATCATAGCAGCAATGGATAACCAAGCAATGGATAACCATTCAATGGATAACCATTCACTGGATAACCATTCACTGGATAACCATTCACTGGATAACCATTCACTGGATAACCATTCACTGGATAACCATTCAATGGATAACCATTCAATGGATAACCATTCAATGGATAACCATTCAATGGATAACCATTCAGTGGATAACCATTCAATGGATAACCATTCAATGGATAACCATTCAATGGATAACCATTCAATGGATAACCATTCAATGGATAACCATTCAATGGATAACCATTCAATGGATAACCATTCAATGGATAACCATTCAGTGGATAACCATTCAATGGATAACCATTCAATGGATAACCATTCAATGGATAACCATTCAATGGATAACCATTCAATGGATAACCATTCAGTGGATAACCATTCAATGGATAACCATTCAGTGGATAACCATTCAGTGGATAACCATTCAGTGGATAACCATTCAATGGATAACCATTCAGTGGATAACCATTCAGTGGATAACCATTCAGTGGATAACCATTCAGTGGATAACCATTCAATGGATAACCATTCAATGGATAACCATTCAATAGATAACCATTAATTCTAGCCACTCACTTGAAATGTATTAGCGTCACCGATACCTAATGTAACGATAATGCCTATAACTAACAGACCACTCAATCGGTTATCGTTTGTTTTTCTCTATTACCGTTTATAAGAGATGTTGACGTATAAGATTAGTATCCGTGATACGGAATGTGATATTGTTTGTATCCCTGTTACGAAATATATTATTGTTAGTATCCGAGGTACTAAATACGGTTGTAATCAGGATACAAATAAATTCAAAAATAATATTTATTTTCCAAATAATTAATGATAATAAATAATTTTTTATTTCAAACAATTTAGTACGTAATTATTTAATTTTACGCACATGTGAGTATACTGTGACAGTGTGAGTAAATTAACATTTATTTTGTGAACTGTGATGCCTAACCCACTCCTTCCCAGTGGGTATTTCTCTCCGTAGGAATAACACAGTTAATAATTTTGACTGGGTATCCAAAGGTTTATTTACCACATTCCTCCTCTATCTTTATTCCTTTATCTTATTGTCGTGTGTTTATTCTTTCTATTCTTTATTATTCTCTCTATTACCTAGTCCATATGCATCAACTTGAATATTTTTATAGTCCCCAATCAAGAAATTTTTGTCGGCAGATTGTCAATTACGGTAAATATTTATTGTATTTTATCTTTAAATATCACAATTTAAGACAGTAAGGAATGTCCGACGATGGACGGTGAATGTATTAAATTTATGAAGAATTTATTTATCATTTATTGTCGTTGATATTTCATTATTTAATATAATCACCGATATATTTCTGACTGGGATGTTTAAGTTTTTTTTTCCTCCTATTTTTTTCTTTATCTATTTCTCTTTATTTCCTTCTTTATCATTATCTTTCGGTTTTTTATCTTGTATCTATGGTATATATGCATGATATTCGCACTTGAAAGTTACGTACTATTTTTTTTCTCGTGTATAATGCATGTAATTCAATAATATAAAGAATAGATTTAAGGATTTCTAATTTTTTAGTATGAATTTTTGTAAAAAAAAATTTTTAATTAAATAATATAATATATACATTTCCCATATACAGGAAACTAAATTTAATTAAATTTAATTAACTAATTTTTCTGTTAAAAGCAATATAATACCTTTCACTTGACTCAGTTCATAACATAAAATTAATAAATATTCTTTAAAAAATTGTCTATTGTCAATTAAAATGAATTGCTGTTTAAAATGATGAACCTGATTTAAAATATCATTGTAAAAATAAATTTTTAGAGCGTTTTATTTGGTTTATGTGAATTAAAAATAACTATTTTAGTTTTCGAAATGTTAGGGGTGAGTTTATTAAAATCTAGCCATTGAGATAACATGTTTATATAATTATTCAATTTAAAAATAAGTCATTTTCAGTGACTAAATTACAAACGTCATTAAAATATAAATTGAATAAAATTGGGCTTAACCCTCAATGGCTTGGATTAATTTGAATATAAATTTTATCAATTTAAATAAATAAAAAAAGCCCTATAATTGAACCTAACTAATTTAAGTGTACATATGTGTTCTAATAAATGAAAGCGTACACATGTGTTTAACTGACCGTTTAGGGAAAATATCTCTAAAATATACATCACTTGAGAGCTAGTGAACATATGTGTATGTATATCAGTCATTTGCAACAACACTGTCATCACTAGGGTTGGGACAATATGCTTTTAAAATCATAGATCCTGAAAATATTATAGACGGATTGAATTAAAGAGTATTGAATGGTTCTACACCAGCGGTATATAGTATTCGATACCATTTCATTTCGTCTGTGATATTCTTAATATCTATGCTTTTTAAACGCATATTGTCACAATCCTAATCATAACTCTTCAAATGCTATTTTTCAAGAGAGGAATTTCGGTACATATAATTTACATACATAAAATGGTAGAATTTAGCCTCTATAGCGGTACATTTTTGAGCTACACTATTATGAAAGTTATACCAAATAAATCAGTATTTCATAATATTCATATGTTTATATAGATAACTCGAAAATTTATACATTTTTTTGTGTTTATGACGTTGTTCTTAAATATGTTAATGTAAAACAATGGTATTAACCTATACTCATTGTCTTAAAAATTGAAATAAAATCTTAAATATTCACATAGGGCCATCTGCTTCTCTAATAACTATCAAAAAGTTTTTTAAATTGTACTAAATGCCGTATTGGTGGAACTTTTTCTCATTATGATGGTTACAAAAAGAAATGTATTTGTTTTAATTATGATAGAATTTATTTATATAAGTTAGATCTTAAAATAAGTTGTTATTTTTTTATGAATTTTTTACTTAAATTTTAGTTTCTATTTTATTATTGAATTTTATTTTAAATATAATTTTATTTAAAAAAAATGTTATTCCAATAATAGTTTTTATTAAATAAATAATTATATTTTGGCACAATATTATAACATTTAATTTTCTGTAAATATATTAAATCTTCTATAAAATGATCATAAATAATGGTAATAATTTAATGTTTAGATTAAATGGATACTCGATATGAATGAGATGGACACTATTCAAAATGAACTGTTTTTATCGCTCTTATCATTATTACGATATTTAAAATGAATATAAATATTTTGTACACTTTTAGTAGGTAATAAAATGTCTAGATTTTTTCTTTCTGATTTTGTTTATTCTATATAAGTTACATAAAATTCTATAGAAATTCTTATGAATTCTGTATAAATTAAATATAATTATAAATAAATTCCATATAATATTTGTCGCAGGGACAACTCGTCGCCACATTTTCCCTTCCACCGTATTTTAATATTGATTTTTTTTCATATTTTCAAATTAATAAACGATACAATAATTATGTACAAAACTTAGTATCTACAATACAAAAAAAAATTTTTAAATGAATAAGTAATCTTCCATTATTTTGAAATTGATTATTCCACATTTCGAAATAAATTATTAAACATTTGAAATAAATAAATACAATTAAATAATAAATAATGTCAAGATTTGGTACCAACAATATGAGTAAGTTTTATAAATCTTAAAACCTCAGATCAAACCGACTCAATATCTCAGGATGTAATTTGAGGAATTAAAAAGTGGTATAAAATCGTGTTGAATTTGAGGTAAAAATTATGAATACCAATAAAGAAAAATAAAGAAAACTGAACGCGACGAATTGTCCGCGACGAATTCTCTACGACGAATTGTCCCCACGACGTATTGTCCGTGCACGACAATATTATATGTATTCCAGTTGATTGATTCAACATAAACTCCATTAAATTCCACAAACTTATCATTTATTTTAGAAATTTGGTATTTAAAATAAATCCATGAAAACTCCACATGAGTTTCTAAATTCATTAGAAATCCATATCGTTAAAATACTATTAAAAAAATATGTATTATAACAATTTCTATTGACAATTGACTAAGTTTAAAAGGATTATACAGCATATAATTTTTTTTTATATATTTGTTTATAATATATATTTAACGTATATATATTTGTTTTATATATCAATATTTTATTAAATAATTACAGTTAATTATAAGTTTAAATACACTAAGTACATAAGTACTTATATGTCACATGATTTTCATTATAAGTTTGTTACTCAATTACCAGTAATTTGTAAATAAATACAAGTAATTAATTAACAATAATACGATATTTAACGCCACATGAAAATATATCAATATCACCTATGGCGTTTTTAATTATTTAACAAAACACTGCGCAATTTGTTCAAAACTATTTTTACTTCATTTCTTAATAATAAATAATTGAATTTCCTAATTTCAAAATAATTTAAGAGAAGAAATTAAAAATATGATAAAAAAATCGATAAGTACATTATAGTACACCAAACATTTTTAATGGTCAAATAATTTCAACGAAGATCAGATAATTATTTATTTATCGAATTTATTTACCCAAATATAACGCTTTACAAAAACGGATTGTAATGAATTAAAATATGACACTCCTATTAAGCACTTCCATCAAAGAAGCCTCTGTGCTCTAGAGGACACTTTGATGCTATTTATATAAGGATGCAAAAACAGTTTCGAGTACAGTGGGTGATTAACCAGTGACAGCATGGGTCCTGTCCTCTGAACTGTTGTAATTTGGAGTAGAGAATGATACTTTTCATATATTTGTTAGTGCAGTTTGGGAGTATGGGGCTAGCTTTATGGTCTACAATAAGAAAAAAGAGATTTTTGATATATTAATAGGCCTTATTTACTACCACCCCTTCATTTTACTCTGAAATTTTGTGTTAGGCAGACTCGTAGGCCTCATTTACTATCACCTCTTCATTTTCCTCTCCTATCTATGAGTGCAGTCATTGACTGGTGGTAAGTGCCATTTTATGGAACCACTTTCCTTTCATACTACTTCTTTTATGTCCTTTGTACTTATTTTCTTCACAGCCAATACAAATAATATTCCATTAGGGATGAACTCTTACGGTGAAGAACATTCATACAATATCTATTTACAGTCAATACAAATAATATTACACTAGGGATGAACTCTTACGGTGAAGAACATTCATACAATATCTATTTACAGTCAATACAAATAATATTCCACTAGGGATGAACTCTTACGGTGAAGAACATTCTTACAATATCTATTTACAGTCAATACAAATAATATTCCACTAGGGATGAACTCTTACGGTGAAGAACATTCTTACAATATCTATTTACAGTCAATACAAATAATATTCCACTAGGGATGAACTCTTACGGTGAAGAACATTCTTACAATATCTATTTACAGTCAATACAAATAATATTCCACTAGGGATGAACTCTTATGGTGAAGAACATTCATACAATATATATTTACAGTCAATACAAATAATATTCCACTAGGGATGAACTCTTACGGTGAAGAACATTCATACAATATCTATTTACAGTCAATACAAATAATATTCCACTAGGGATGAACTCTTATGGTGAAGAACATTCTTACAATATCTATTTACAGTCAATACAAATAATATTCCACTGGGGATGAACTCTTACGGTGAAGAACATTCATACAATATCTATTTACAGTCAATACAAATAATATTCCACTAGGGATGAACTCTTATGGTGAAGAACATTCTTACAATATCTATTTACAGTCAATACAAATAATATTCCACTGGGGATGAACTCTTACGGTGAAGAACATTCATACAATATCTATTTACAGTCAATACAAATAATATTCCACTAGGGATGAACTCTTATGGTGAAGAACATTCTTACAATATCTATTTACAGTCAATACAAATAATATTCCACTGGGGATGAACTCTTACGGTGAAGAACATTCATACAATATCTATTCACAGTCAATACAAATAATATTCCACTAAGGATGAACTCTTACGGTGAAGAACATTCATACAATATCTATTCACAGTCAATACAAATAATATTCCACTAAGGATGAACTCTTACGGTGAAGAACATTCATACAATATCTATTTACAGTCAATACAAATTGTCGATACACATGAATAACATCTATAACGAAGTGATGAATTAATTTCTGTTTATAGTCTAACTTCATTTACTAATTGCTATCGTGTGTCTATTTACTCAATGTTAGTTTGTTTCCCCTCCACCAGAGGGCGCTAACGAGGCATTTCGTGGCAGCAGTGGGACAATAGGAGCTGCCAATGTAAATAAACTATAACGATGTGTATCCTTGTTGTCTTAATTTGATTTACCAGGAAAGTGAGTCAGTTTGACCCACATTGGTGGTTAAATTGAACATGCAATGAACTGATTTCTAAAGGGTAAAATATGTATTCCCCGCACAGTGACGTATTACCGTACACCAAATTCACAGGTGAATTCATGTTTAACATTTTTATCCACTTGTTTGTCTGCTCAGTAGTAATTTGATGAATTTGCTACCTCTTTCATATTTAATAATAAATAACGAGTTAAAATGGTAAATGTTCTTAGAATTGTAAATGGGTAATGATCAACAAGTCGTAACCTTACCCCCCTTATTACGATGTTCATTCCTAATTACTCATTAAAGGCTTCGTTCAAATTACCTCTGAAGCCTTAAATCAAAGTGATGTACTTTTGCAGACAACATCTAGGTAATATCGAAGGGGGGGGGGGGTGTGTGTGGGGGTTATAGTCATATTGGAAACATGAATATGAAAAGTTAATTGTACCTAATAGTTCATTAACCCTTAAGCTGGTTGATCTCAGTTTTTGATTCATTAATATGGATACATGCTTAGCTTCAGTTATACATTAATGATGATAAATTGAAGATATTTTTGTTTTTTTCAAATAATCCATGGAAAATACAATAAAAATATGATTTTTCGAAGAAAAATTCTTTTGTTTCCTAGTAAATATGAAAAAAATACACAATAATAAATATGTCTCGAAAAGTTAAAAATAATGACAAGCTAAAAATCTATAAAAATTATAAGAGTTTAACTGCAAGTGCCCTCTAAAGGGTTAATTAATTAATATTATTATTGAATAACAGATCTTCAAAGATATAAAATATAATTACGTTAATTGGAAATGGTTATGAAATCATCAGAGTTTGTTTGTTAATAAATTAACATTAAACCTTCTCGATCCTGATGTACCATATTTGTCCCATACTGTTCTACAACAATGGAGTCACTTCTCTTCAATTGAAATACTTTGGAGTAAATCATGTTTACATAAAATGATCTGAATGACCACTTATCTTATAACAATTCAAATATTCAATATAATTGCTTAATTTATTTTCTATTCAACAAATGAAAAAACTATTAACTTATGTTATTGAGTGAGAACTTTATGTATTTCATAATAAGTATAAAATGTGAAGAAAAGTAATTAATTTCGATTATGCAAAAGTCGAATTGTAGGTTCAAATGGAGTGTTCTGAAATTCTGATTTTAAAACAAAATAATATTTTCAAAATACATTTTAAATTTTAATTGAAATAAATTTAAAACAATTTTCAGTTATGTTTGTAAAGTAATCATTTTGTATGAAAAATGTGATATTGGTATGAATGATTATCTCTCAATTTATATTCTTCAGTTTTTATTCGATAGGTAAATCCTCTTGTAAAGCAACCGCCAATAAAAGTAAATCTGACAAATTGTCAAATTATCTTGCGTCATCATTAGTAAAAGATAAGCTTGCATCTTGTCAGAAAAATGACAGAAATATTGTATGACCAATTTTAAATTACTGTATTGTCAATTTTAGTTATTATATGACATGATTTAGTTATTGTAAGATAACTAAATTTGTAACTAAAATTGTATTGTATGAGAAGTTCTAGTTATTGTATAACAAGTTCTAATTATTGTATGACAAGTTCTAGTTATTGTATGACAAGTTCTAGTTATTGTATGACAAGTTTTAGTTATTGTATGACAAGTTTTAATTATTGTATAACAAGTTCTAGTTATTGTATGACAAGTTCTAGTTATTGTATACGTATAGCAAGTTCTAATTATTGTATAACAAGTTTTAGTCATAGTATGACAAGTTTTAGTATATGTATGACAAGTTCTAGTTATTGTATAACAAGTTCTAGTTATTGTATGACAAGTTCTAGTTATTGTATGACAAGTTCTATAGTTATTGTATGACATGTTCAGTTATTGTATAACAAGTTCTAGTTATTGTATGACAAGTTCTAGTTATTGTATGACAAGTTTTAATTATTGTATAACAAGTTCTAGTTATTGTATGACAAGTTCTAGTTATTGTATAACAAGTTCTATAGTTATTGTATGACAAGTTCTAGTTATTGTATGACAAGTTTTAGTTATTGTATGACAAGTTTTAGTTATTGTATGACAAGTTCTAGTTATTGTATAACAAGTTCTAGTTATTGTATGACAAGTTCTAGTTATTGTATGACAAGTTTTAGTTATTGTATGACAAGTTCTAGTTATTGTATAACAAGTTCTAGTTATTGTATAACAAGTTCTAGTTATTGTATGAATTTTTTTAGTTTAATGTCCCTCAGTCAGTTAAAAGAAAAACGAAAGAAAATTTTAATAAAGTTTAATGAAAAAACTTTTCTCTAACTTTGAGTTTTAAAGTAAATGCCACCATATAGAGTGTTATACGAGGTGATAAAGAACTGCCTTTTATTACTCAAGTTAAATACTTGCATTATGTGGAATTAACTTCATTTGTTCTATTACGAGGCTAGTATTATGAAAATAATAGGAAATTATATGTATCACCAATGCATTTATCCACTAGATATATCTATCACATATCGCACTATAATTATTATCTATTAGATATCTATTATCTATAAATTAATTATAAACTAGATATTTCTATCAACTAACTATCTACTAAATATCTATCACTTATCACAAAACGAACTACTAGTTATATATATAACTTATCACCTAATCAACCACTAGATATATCTATCCCTTATCACTTAATTATCTACTACTTCTCACCTAATTATCTACTAGATATATATTCCGTACCACCTAATTATCTACTAGAATATATATTCCATACCACCTAATTATCTACTAGATATATATTCCTTATCACCTAATTATCCACTAGATAAATCCATCCCTTATCACCAAGTTATCCACTAGATATATTTACTACTTACCACCTAATTATCTACTAGATATATCTATTCTTTTCCACCTAATTATCTACTAGATATCTACTACTTTTCACCTAATTATCCACTAGATATATCTATCACCTAATTATCCACTAGCTAGATATATCTATCCGGTATCTCCCAATCAGAGTTTTGCTCACCGTCTAATTATCTTTAAGGTTTCAGCAGCTAGCCTGCCTATACTCCCTCATCTCTCCAGATTGCCTCAGTGATTAGTCTCTAGATTGCCCTATCTCAATAAAACATCATCATGATGTACATCTATTTAAATTGCAGTGATTAAAGTCGAAGAGGTACACTAGGCTCTAAATTCCACTACATGCCTTAGAAGTAAAGATAGTGTCTTAGAAATGTGATGTTAAATTGTAATGGAACATGATTTCGATATGAATTTGTATGACCTTTTTAAGAAATAGGCAATAATTATCATTTAGGAAGAAATGTAGTGTTCCTTTAATTAGTTTATGAAGCTGATATACGGTCTTATAAACCTGTGAATGACTGTATAATCTACAGAAAAGCAAGGAGGTGGGGCCTATGGGATATGGGCGGGGGCTTTGAGATAGCTGCTTTGGAGTCTTCATTTCAGTTTTTTAAAATTATTAACGCTGACATAATTAGGTAAACTGAACATCCGTTCCCGGTGCTCTAACCTATACTGATATTGACTTATTAATTTGAATTTAAAGTCATGCAATACACTGAAATACGAGGAATTTAACGACATTATTTATTAGGAATTATGAATCACATCCTGATTAGTATTACACGTTTTACCAACTATCGTATGTTGGTAGAACACACTACCTTAGGCAATGTGTGTTAAATTGATTCACTTAAACTATCGGTTGCATCTCTCTATACTGTACTATCGTTCAAAGAAATATCGATACCCCTACCGATTTATAATATGTTATCCGTGATAAAATACAACTATCGTAACACTCTACCAGTTTTATTATATAAAATATAGTTTAATATCAATGTTATTAAGAAAAATGATCAAGAAGAACATATTTTTTCATTGGCTACTTCGAAATATTTACTTTTAAAATCAAAGCGTTCTATACTTTTTCTATATAGTAAAATTCTATACCTCACTATAGTACTATACAACATTATAGTTTTATACATCGTACTATAGTACTATACTTCACTACAGTGTGGCGCAAAAAAAAAAGAATCCCATTTTCAAACTAGTTTATTTTACCAACTGTCAAACATAGAAATTTTCTAAAAACATAGTGTTATTCGCTCACTTTTTCTGCATCTATCTTGATAATCTGTTAAGAGTTACGACTAAAATAGAACATTCTGCAGCGAATAAAAAAAAGTAAATAAAAAGGGCTTGCGATTCAAATAACGTTTTTTTTATCGACTTTTTTCATTCATGGAAATACATCTTCATCACCAATCACTATGTCCTTCTACAAAATGTGCATTTTCTTTGCGGAAACCATTTTGAAAAATTAGACGGTGTGGTAAGTTATTTCTAGGAGTTCGAGCCTTACATGCTTCTTGAAAGGATATCTCAAATCATATTTAACAATTTGGTAAAATGTCTCTTAAATGATATCTAATCCTTACTTTCTGATTGATATTTTTGTATAATCAATATGCTGTTCGGGAAAAAGATTTAATGTTTTCATGTGTTCATTCTTTTCTCTCTTGCGACATGATCACTTTTTGTTCAAATTTAAAGTTGATTCTTCAGTTTG